>JAOSBP010000011.1:35990-46118 GCA_027563825.1 Erythroxylum mucronatum
AGGTCATGTTATCCCTAATGATTACGAATCATTAGTCACTACACGTGAATTTCAACATAACAATTACGGATTATATCAAAATTCTAGCCATGAGATTGAAATTAACAATTCAATGAATGCATTAAAATTATCAATTAACAATACCCATCAGGTTCATACACAAATAACCGAATAATAACGAAAATCCGATTGTCCATACAAAAACCTAATTAATTAAAATAGGATAACATAATCAATTTCTAATGAGAGAAAGAAACAACATAATAATTAAAATAATACTTAACCCGAGTCGTCAGTGTCGATTTTACCTCCGAACTGGCGTCAAGACATTTAGCTCATCATGGGTCTTTTCCAAAAAAAATGCTTCAACTCTATACTTAATCCCACCAAAAATCCCTAATTAACCTTTACTGTTTATCGAAGATGCAACACACGTCCAAGCCGCCACTTACCACTTCGCTCCTCCTCAATTTATTTCTGTCGTGATGCTCCCGTTGATAATGTGACCAATAAAGGTCACACATCAAACTAAAAACGCTAACTGCTCATCTGTGCGTTGCGTCTCCAGTGAGCTTCTCTATATTTTTCGTTGTTACGCCGCCCACCTATTTTATTTCTCTAGCTCCTACTTTCTCTTATTTTCGTGTTGCTGGGATGCCTCCAGCTAGCCCTCTCTTCTGCGTTGTTTCACGCCCCTGTTGAGTGTCCGTCCTCTAGCTTCCCAGTTGTCTCCTAATTGTGGCTAGCTAATTAATTTTATTTCCCACGTGCCTGTTGATTTGCCGCTACTTGCTCCTTGTGTCTCCTATTGTGTGATACTCTTGCATGATTTAATTGCTGGACAAATTTTTTCTCTCCAAGCTGCGTGCGTGCTGCTCCAAATGCCTCTCTTTCCATCACTTACGTTGTTATATGCGTCCACTGTCTTGATTTTAATTCGCCCCTTTGATTCCCCTTTATTGTGTCCGAGCTGTTGATTATTCATTGACCATTTAATTGCCTCTTGCTGATTTAATTCTGCTCGTACCTTGTTGCGCTAGTCTCCTGTTGCCTTATGCATGATGTGACAATTAAATTGCCACTCCAGCACACAATAGTCACGCCTCCTCTTGGTTGCTGTAGCTAATTAATTTGTTGATTAAAATGTCTCCACTTAACTGCTTGCGTGACTTGCTATTAAAATGCCAGCTTCAATTCAATTTTGCTCCAAAAACGCTACGTTGGTTGCCTCCTCCCATAATTTGATTTTTTCATTAAAATGTAACCCTTCCTGATGCTTCTTCGGGAAATGTCTCAAATAGGGTATTTTGATTCACTTTAATTTCTTTGCTTCCAACTTGCACCTAAAATCAAATATGAATTAAAGTGAATATTTTAATCATTTTTGCATCAATAGTCGCTAAGTGAAATTAATTAAAAATATCAACAATTAAGCACATATCAGTAGGTTACTGTTCTCTGAAAGTTGAAAGGTTAAGTTTTGTCCAGATAACTTCTTCACAATCACCTTCTTTGAATTTCCTCCCAATACACAAAGTTTTTCATCAAACACCTTCTAAGAGATCTCTGTGCTTTTCCTTTTTCTTATACCAATCCCACCTTCTAAGTTGTTTCTTCTGCCTTAAGAGAAAAAAACCAGAAGATGGTTAATGTTCTCAGTGGATTACGTGCCTTGCATGGAGTTTAGGGCTTGAAGATAGTTGAAGCTTTTGGAGTTTTCAATAAGTAAGTAGTGAATAAATTTGTTAGAGTTGTAGATTTTTTTGAAATACATTGATGAAGTTACTGTCATTTGCATGGAGTAGGGCACTTACGTATATATAGCTTCATGAACACTATTGATGAGATGAAAAATTGGGTTATAGTGTTAATTTAGTTTTTGATAGATTATTAGTGATTAGATGATGTAAAAATGATATTGGAGTTAGAAATAACATTGAAATGGTGTATAGGGTTAGTGTAGAAGTTTAAAGTTGGAAAGGTGAAACATGCTCTGTTTCTTCACTGTGCATTTATATAAATAAATATATAAGTGTATACATGAGTTGATGAATCCTTTAGGGATGATCAGGAAAATGGTTTGTGAGTTGAAGAGTAGTGTAAAATGATGGACTGAGATGGGAATGAGTGTTTAAATGGAAGTTGAGAGGAAACATGGAGATGCTCAAGAGTATAGATAGTATCGTCTGTGATAACGTTATATCGTTTGTAAAAATGTATTGTCTGTGATGACATCATATCGTCTATGATGACGTCATATTGTCTGTAAAAACGTATCACCTGTGATGACGTCATATCATCTGTAAAAACGTATCGTCTATAATGACATCATATCGTCTGTAAAAACGTATCATCTATGATGACATCATATCATCTGTGATGACATCATATCATCTTAAGTTGACTCTATTTTGTCTTAAGAGTTGCATCGTCTTAAGTTGACTCTGCTTCGTCTTAAGGGTTGCATCGTCTTAAGTTGACTTTTGCTTCGTCTTAACTTGACTTTTGCTTCGTCTTAAGTTGACTTTACTTTGTCTACTTTTTGCTTCTTCTGCTTTTGCTTCGTCTGCTTTTTGCTTTGTCTACTTTCTGCTTCGTCTGCTTTTTGCTTTGTCTACTTTTTGCTTCGTCTGCTTTTTGCTTCGTCTACTTTCTGCTTCGTTTATGGTTGACTTCTGTGTCTTCTATGTTTGACCGAAACTTCTTTTGTGCACTGTTCGTCTGACCCTATCGTCTGGCCCATTTTTGACCCCGCGGATGATAGAATTTGTCTTTAAGACCTTCATAAAATTTGTAGATCTTAAAGTCTTCTTTCAAAAGATCCAAGAACACCTTAATATGATATTTTAAAAGAAAGTTATGGCTATTATCCCGAAACAGGTTCAATATGATTGAGGACAAAACCCGGTTTGATTCTTTTGGCCATAACTTCTTATCTAGGCACACAAATGACTTGATTCTTAAACCATTGGACTCATAAGATATTTCTCTACATTTCCACCAAAAATCATAGCCATCTGAAATGAATTGAGAAAGATTGAGCAAAAAAAAACGTTGGCCTGGTACAATAAATGTGCTTTTAAATAATACGAACTGATGTTATTCCACTAAACATACTTCAGTATTTTGATTATATCTGGATCTATAGGATTCCAAATGAGATGCTTTTTTATTTTGAGTAAATTAGAGATATAGGCATACAAATTGTCTAAAGAAGTCGAATTATGATCTAGTCTCTAAGATGTTGAATTTCTGGATGGAAGTTGTGTATAGTACGCTGTTTTTGAATATGAACAACCTGATAATGTTTGAGGCATATCTTCCAAATTACTGAACCAAATTAAGTGATTTTTGGTGTCAATAGAAAGATAAGACATATAGGAACACTTTTCTAGAAGAGAGTTTGACCAAATTACCTCATTTTTACCTTTCTAATTAAATGTGAACAGTAGACCCGAAAGTGTGATTTGGAGAATTCTGAAGTGAGTCAATGAGAAAGGAATAGAGATTTTAATGGTTTTAGTAAGGCACAAACTTAAGTATAAATCATACTTAGATGAGTTTTGGATATGAGAATGATTTTGAGATGAAATTGATGGAATGATACCCGAGATTGTCATGAACATGTATTGTACCTATTTCATTTCATTCATGTGCATTATTAAACACTTATGATTGTACAAATCATGATATTTGTGTATGTTGTTTGATATAGAGGAGCAACTGGAACGTCAATCTCTAGGCGTTGCCGGAACTTCCAGGCATTAGCTTCGGGAGCAACTAGTGAGTAACCTAGACGGTCTCACTTAATTACTTGTTTGCTTAAATTATGCTTTGAATGATAAATGAATGTGTTTGATTGTGGATTTCAGACAGAAGGTCTGATGATTTTGTAATATGGATTGAGATATTGAAATGCTGCTTGAATGTGAATGTGAAGACCTATGTGTTTTATAATGTGATTGATTGTGGTATATGCATTCCATTCATGAATGCATAATCAGATAATGGCAGTTGTGACAAGAATAGCTACCAATCAGAGCTTAAAGCTCAACGAGTGAAAAAAGCCTCGAGCTCAATAGTGATTAAGAGCCTAAGGCTCACTATGTATAATGAGCCTTGTATCCCCTAAGCGAATAAGGAATAATTATTAATGAGCCCGGTATCCAAACTGCATACGGAACAGTTCAGGCACTCAATCATAACAACATAATAAATGGAAAGTGTCTCATGAGCATTTCATATGCATTTATATCAAGTATGTTTGATTAATTAAAATGCCAAAATTTCCTATGATGGAGTAAATGTGCGATACAAGATCTATTATGCAAAATTGTGAATTATATGTTATGTGAAATGATGTGTTGCATGAATTTAGTGAACTATCGATGATGGTTACCACATTGAGTTCGCAAAAACTCACCAAAAATTTGCAATTATTCTTCAGGCTTAAAGAATACCTCGTTAGGCAATAGGAGTATACCTACTGCATGCGAGTGAAAGATAGAGGTTAGGATCAGTTCGCGTCTGCATTTTGTATTTTCTTATTTTTGTGCATATTTGTATTATGTGATTTTTTTATAAATAATGGATTTTAAAATTTTTGTACCATGTGTATACAAATGGATTTATGTTGTAATATAAAGTCTTTATGACTAAAAATGTTTTATAATTGTAATGGGCCCCAAATGGCTATTGAAATTCTGTTGATTGTATTATTATGATTGAAAATGTTTATGAAATAAAGCAAGCCCAAATTGTTTACTGATTTCTGTGCATTTGATTGTATTAAAAAAAATTGCACTGAGTTTTGACTATTTCAATACGCTAGCACGCCACCATTGCGGGGCACGGATTCGAATATCACTCACAATGTCGGGTTCGGGTCCTGCAGGAGTGGGGTGTTACACGTGGCATATAGGTTAAAGTTTCTCGAGAGATTGAAGGTACACCCTACTTTTCATGTTAGTTTTCTCAAACCTTACCTTAAGGATGCATCAAATCCGACTAAGAGCCGGGTGAAGAGAGCTCCACCGGTTGTGAGAAAACAATTCAAGGATCAAGTAGAGAAGATCTTGGATCACTAAAAAATGGGGCAACATAAGAATAACTGATAGACCGAGTTCTTAATCCAATGGAAGGGAAAGTCGATCACGGAAGCTACCTGGGAAAAAGATGCGACCTTATGCCAGTTATAGGATCAGGTGAATGCCTACCTTCAAACTATTTCAATGAGGGTGTCGAATTTATTTGGTGGGGGCGGTTTGTTAGCCCTTTAGCATATGAGACAGTTCACAACTAACTAGAAACGGTCCTTGGGTGGAAGGTTAAATGGAACACACGCATGGCGGTGGCACACGAAAGTTCCAAGGTGACTTAGCAAGTTAGATCAAGCACGGTGCGAGTTTTGGTAGAGGTTCTGTAACACTCCACTCCCGCAAGACCCGAACCTGAGATCGATGGGTGATATCTGAGTCCGTGCCCCGCGAGGGTGGCATGCTAGATCACTTAGTCAGACAAAACTCAGTATAATTTTTTTTTCTTTTAAGCATACGCGAAAATCAGTAATCGAAAATTTGGGCTAACTTTTATTCAGAAACATTTTCATTTACAAGAGTCACCAACATTTTCAAATATCATAATTTCGTTAATCACTAGGGCCCATTCCATAAACAAAACATATTACACTTTGATCAATCTCTTTTGCAAATCCTTTTTCCAATTGGAAAGTTATACACAACAAATATATTCGAATACACAAAATACAATAATTTGCGGAAAATATAATTCAGTACAAAAATAAAGAGACACAATGCAGATGCAAACTGATCCCGACTTCTATCTTTCCCTTACATGCAGTAATTATACTCCCGTTTGCCTAACGGGGTATTCTTCTGAGTCCTGAAAAATATTTGCAAATTTTGGGTGAGTTTTGCAAACTCAATGAGTGACCATCATCGATGGCTCACCCAGTCACATAACACATAGTTCACATATCTCACTCCATTTCACATTTCACATTTCACATTTCATGTTATTTCACATTCAATACACTTAATCATTCATATTATGCATATGCAATGCACATGAGACTCACTTTCTATTTATTACTTTATTGTTATCGAGTGCCTAAACTATCCCATATAGGGCTCATTGATAACTGTCCCTTATCCACTTGAGGGATACAGGCGTCATTAAACATTGAGCCTGAGACTCTGAATCACTTTTGAGCTCGAGGCTCATTTTCACTCGTTAAGCTTTAAGCTCTAATCGTTGGCTACTCTGGTCACAAGTGCCATTATATTTCATGCATTCATACAATGGAATGCATCACCTATAATTGCACATCCCATTCAATCACTTTCTCATATCATCGGACTTTAGTCCGGCATTCAACATTAAAGTCGAATTCACACTTTCCCTCATAAGCTAACACACATTACTAACACATTTAGCAATCACATTAAGTGCATGTAGTTTATCCAAATCACATTCAAGTAGCACTTCAATATCCAAATCAAACATCACAATCATCGTACCTTTTGTCCGGAAACCAACATAGGCATTCACATCTACATAATCATTCAATAGTCATATAATACAGAATTTTCAAATAACAAACAATAAAGTGAGACCATCTCGGTCTACTCACAGTACGCTCTAAAATAGCAGTTGCTTCCAAATTCTGGATATGCCTGTATGCAGATGTTTAACCTTGATTCTTTATCAAATGAAGAGATCTTTAACTCAGATGGAAGCTCTTTCTTCCTCTTCCTTTTTCTCTTTTTGATCAACTTCAAAAATATCTTTTGAAGGCTAAGGAAACTAAAACCCTAGCTTGGTTTCTCTTCTTTCTCATCTTTCATTCTTTTTCATGTTTTCTCTCTCTTATCTCTTTTCTCATCTTATCTAGAATCTTCTCATTCACGTTTTCTCCTTTATTTATAAGCAAGAAAACACTTTTTCTTCCATTATGCCCTTAATGATTGAGAATTGTCCTATTTGCCCTTCCATTTATGCCTTATGTCTTTTATACTTAAGTGTCTTGCCAATAATACCCTTGAACATTCTAACATAACACTTTCTTCCAGAAAAAATGTCCCCCATTGTCTTAAGTGTCTAATGACACCAAAATTGTTCAATTTGGTTTAGTGATTCGAAAGATATACTTCAAATATTTTCGGAATGCTCTTGTCCAAATCAATATACTATGCACAACTTCCATCCTGAATTTAAATATGTTAGAGACTGAATTAGATGCTAGTTTCTACATACCATTTGTAGCTTCATGTCTCTAGCTTACCAAAAATTAGAAATAATCTCATTTGGAGCTCTATCAGTCCAGAAATCATTAAAATACTGAGATATGTTTAGTGGAATAACACCAGTTCCAATTATGTAAGAGCACACACACTGTACCCATATCACGTTTTTCACTCAATCTTTCTCACTTCATTTCAGATGGCTATGATTTTTGGTTTAGATGTAGAGAAATGTCTTACGAGTCTAATAGTTTAAGAATCAAGTCATTTTAGTGTCCACAGAAGAAGTTATGGCTAAAAGAATCCAATCTGGTTTTATTCTCAATCATATTGGACCTGTTGTGGGACAATTAGTATAACTTTCACTATAGTTATTAGATTGGAGTGTTATTTGGGTGGTTTGAAAGAGGACTTCAAGATCTACAATTCCATGAAGACCTTGATGATAAGTTCTATCATTTGAAGGGTCAAACATAGGAACAGACAATATGATGTTATTTATAGATGAAGTGACATCATCAGACGATATAAGATTGAGAAAATTGCCATAACTTTCACTACAGATATCTAAATAAGGTGTTATTTAGATGGTTTGAAAGAAAACTTCAAGATCTACAACTTTTATGAAGATCTTGAAGACAAATTCTATCATCTGAGGGGCCAAAGATGGACCAGATGATAGTGTATAGAAGGTCAAACATAGAAGTAGCAGAAGTCAAACATAGACGATATGACGTCATCACAGACCATATGACGTCATCACAGACCATGCAAATTTACAGACGATACATGTCATCACAGACGATACACGTCATCACAGACGACACATCATCACAGACGATACATGTCATCACAGATGACACGTCATTACAAATGATACAAGTAATCACAGAAGACACGTCATCACAGACGATACGTCATCATAGATGATACATCATCACAGACGATACACGTCATCACAGAAGACACATCATCACAGACGATACACATCATCACAGATGATACACTCTACACTCCTAAACATCTCCAATTATATAGACCATAACTTTTGACTCCAATGTCTAAAATTCTCATGCTATATACTATTGGAAAGATAATAGAAAGATCTACAACTCTTAAGAAGGTAACTTTGCAAAAATCTATCTAGATCAATCCCAAATTTTCCCCTAAAGTCCGAAGACGAATTTTACATTCATCTACCAATGTACTGCACCCAATTCTCAACTTCATGAAATTTTGAGACTCTTAGAGACAAAATTGAAATTCCATGTCTTCATAAGAAATGTAGCCATATGTTTCTAGTTTAATCCAAACAAAGAATCATCTCATTTAGATAACTAGAAAAAAAGTCATGACTAACAGACTGAAGCACACTCAGTGAACATTTTCCAGATCACTACCAATTTTGTTTCGAAATCTTTCCTTATCACAACTCATACCAAGATCACTCTTTCTACTCCCTCTACTTCTCATTTTTAATAAAATCACATTTAAAAACAATCATACCCAGAAGTTGTCAATGAATACATGTACCACTTTTTTATGTCTGTGCAAAGATTAAAATTCACATGTATGTATGCTGACATGCTGCTAGACATGAAATGCAAATTTTTCTAACTCTCACATTACTATTCTCTCCATTTTGAAATCTGAGTTCTAACCTTTAATATGGGAACGGGATGTTACAATTAAATTGTATGCATTAATAAATTTATTTAAAAAATGAAAAATAAAAATAAAATTTTTAAAAGTTTTATCTTCGTCGTTTCCTCTTGCTTCCTCTTTTAATCATAATCTAACCTAGAGACCTATAGGAGATGATCAAGGGCACAGTGTCGCACGAAAAAGCAATTGAAAGTTAGGCCAACCATCTTGCGCGAGTCATTTACTGTGTTGTAAACTCTTGGAGGAAGGAGACTCCAGTAACAGTCCCGCAAGATACACTCATTTTTAATACTTTTTAGGTTAAATCATAATGGAAAATATAGAACCATCCTCTACTCATGATAAGTCTGATTCAGCATGGAATTATTTTTCTTCTTCTCAAGCATCTGATGGGAATATCCAATATAACTGTATGTTTTTCGGTAGGATATTTAAAGGGAGAGAGATTTGTAGAATGAAAGAACATCTTACTGGTATTAAGGGTAATATTGCTTCTTGCAAAAAAGTACCACTTGATGTACGTGATATAATTGGAAAATATTTGCAGCAATAAGTAAAAAAGAAGAAGAAAAAGAAAGAGGCTCATGATATATCTTTTGGATATGATGAATCACCATAAGTATTAGATAAAGGAAAAAAGAAAAGCTACTATTGACATAGATTCTTTTTTTTCTCCAAGAACTAGTCCTGGTTCTCAGCCTAGTCTAAAAAGTTTTATGGTTAATAAGGATGTTGTTTTACGATGTAAAAGAGCATGGGCTAGATGGTTCTATCATTCATGTATTCCTATAATGCTTTAAATTCACCATATTTTTAAGAAGCAATTGATGCTACAACAACAATAGGTCCAAGATTTAAGGTACCATCTTATTATGAGTTGTGTGTGCCTTTGCTTCAAGATTTAAAAAGAGAATGTCAATTAATTGTAGATACATATAAATCTAGTTGGGAATCAACAGGATGCACTATTATAGCAGATGAGTGGACTGATCAAAGACAAAGAACCTTGATTAATTTCTTGATTTATTGTAATATTGGAACAACTTTTATCAAGTCTGTTGATGCTTCTGACATGGTAAAAGTGCTAATGCTTTATCTGAATTATTCTCTGAAATTGTCGAGTAGGTTAGACCAAAGAATGTTGTGCATTTTGTTACAGATAATGCAGCTAATTATGTATCAGCTGGGTACTTATTACAAT
>JAOSBP010000011.1:60386-72282 GCA_027563825.1 Erythroxylum mucronatum
CAACCGGACCGGATAGCCAACTGGTCACCGGTTGAACCGGTCGAACCGGCCGGTCCGGACCGGTTTTTAAAACCATGTTCATATTAATAGATAATTTAATATTAGATTATTATTATTATTATTATTATTAAAGTTATAAATTTAATTTTTGTAAAATTAAACTATCTAAATTCTTATAAGAATATTCAACGGAATATTAAGAAACATAAGATTCATTCTCTTATAATTTGCTTTAAAATTATGCTCTCATAAGTCATTTTATGCGACAACAACGAATATTAAATAACTAATTTTATCAAATATTTTTAATAAATGGCTGATATTATCCATTAAATTAGTTAATATAATTATAATAACTAACGATTGATAGAATTATCAAATTGTCAAGCCTAACGGATAAAGAGGAAAAGCTGAACATAAACTCTTCTGTCTATCCCTCTACAAGTGGTCCTCAAAAGTCATTTTCTAAAATCCATTGAACCTACTGCTACAAGGAAAAAAATTTCAAGGCTCAGAGAAGTTCATATCAATACAATTATTAAAATCTACGAAGAATCTGAACTCTAAAATACAAAAGAGCAACTTCAACTCCTAATATTTCTCAGGGATTGACTTTTCGATCAAAAGAAACTGTCAAATGCATTTTTTCTAGAGAAGAGGCGCTTACGCATGCACATGGTTCAAAGCAACAAGACAAAGGAACTGACAAGAAGAAGGATATGTTTAGACTGTAAACAAGGGCAGTACAATTACAGGCAGGAAGGAATCTTAAATTAAAATATGAGCAGAAGGATGGATTAATGAGACAAATTATAGAAATTAGGCTTGTTAGGCCTAGAATCCTCGTCAAGCGGCTTGTTGTTCCCACTAGTAGTAGTAGTAGTAGTACCCTCTTGATCAGTTGGTGTCTCATCCTTAACCGCCAACAAGACAAGAACAGCCAGTAATGGATAACTCACAGTAGTTAGCGACCAATTGACTATCAATTGCGTCAACATTGGAACTTTCTGCGAATCTACTTGCCAAGCAACTGCAGCTCCTGCACTTTGGAATCCTTTGTAGAATCCTACGTATCTGTTTTTAAGCAGTTATGTTAATATAATATTATAATACAGGCTAGCTAATTGAATGAATCAATAGTTAACAAGAAGTAACCTGCTAAGAATCTCAGAATCATCAGCCAAAGCTCCAATGATCCAGTAGACCAAACTCTGAAACGTAGCATCAAGAAGACCATAACTGAAGTACAGTACAAAGGGTCCAGCAAAACTGGAACCAGAGTCCTTGAAATCCAGAGAGGGAGGGATTTTATGGTGGGAGTAATTGAGCTGATTGGCAAGCCCACCGCCCCAAATAGCAGTACCAAGCAGAGCAACCACTCCGACTCCGAAGAACCCTCTCATCCTCCTGCTCTTGAAACTGAAATCCAACAGATACCCGATCCCTGCAGAACCCAGCATCTGGGCTCCCCAGTAAAAGACGTTGTTCAATCCTCGAGTCCTCAGAGTGAAGAGTGTGGCGTTGACGTTGTTGAATTGGTAGGTGTAGAAAAAATTGCTGGCCCAAGCAGCAGGAGCAATGAGAAGCATCTTCCAATTGAGAAACAACTTGAGAATCTCAATCACCTCAGTAGACACCTTGGAGTACTTAATGGTGGAACAGCGCGTGCCGTCGTCGCGAACCACGCTGTTTGGGGGAAGAATGGCCAAGGAGAGGAGAGTTCCGGCGAGCATGAAACACATAAATCCAATGTAAGTGGCGTCGTTGACGGACGACGCTTTACTACGATGGTAATTGAGAATGAAAGGAATGAGACCTCCGATGACACCTCCCATGTTGAAGATGCTCCAGAAGAGAGAGATGTAGACGCCCTTGCGATGCGGAGGAGGGTAGGAGGTCATGATAGCACCTTCACCGGCCCAAAGAAGGCCGGCACCGACTCCTAGGATGGCACCCGCGACGATAGCAAAGACCTGATGGTGGTAATGGTTGTAGTAGAGGAAAGACCCCGCGTAGAGGACGTAAGTGCTGCAGCCGGAGACGAGGGTGAGGCGGGGGCCCAAGACGTTGTAGATGCCACCACCTAGGACTCCGAAGATGGCGAAGGTCGTGTAAAGGGCTGTCAGTGCGTTGTTTGAGGCGGTTTTATCGAGCTGACCTCCTCCTCCCATGCCGGACAGAGCATTGAACATACCTGGACAACAGAAGCATACCATCCCGATGAGGCAAACCTGTACGAAGGGTGAATTGTACCTGAAACTTGATTTCCGCACCATTCCCGATTCTCCGTTTTGAATTTCGTAAACCATCTCCGATTCTCCCGATCAGATCAGAGGCTTGAGAATTTGGGAGACTTATCGAAGAGGTTAGGGATTGTGATTGATATTATTTATAAAACTTTGGTTATATGTTGAGAAAATCTTATAACTGAAAGTCAAATACTACGCTGGTTGGATGAGTGATGCAGTGTGCATGTGCAGGCCTGGGACTTGGGGAAATCAATGTGTCTGTCTGTATGAAATGTCTCCTGTTCTATGCTGGAATCAAATGGAATGACACTTGAAGAACATAACAAAAAAACATGGGGTACTGTACTGGTGAATCTTTATTCTCTCTCTTTATATAATAGATTTTTAACTTTTCTTCATATAATAGAGTTTTAAGAGTAGGTTTTTCTCTCCAACTCCAAGACATATTAATTGTAGATAATATCAATAACTTTTATCATTGTAGATTCTCAATCAACAATAAATAAGGACTTATCTACACTCTATCTCTCCATTTATTTGGGCCATTCTTGTGGATAACAAAGTTGGTTTGGATTAACAATTTAACCTAATTTAATCAAAATAATAGTATTTTACTTAAATATAATCAAAACAAGTTTTTTTAAAGAAATACTAAAATAAATAATATTTTAAGATTTTAAATTTAATATCAAACTTTTTTTAAAAAATATTTTAATATCTAATTTTTTTAAAACTTATATAAATCAAAACAAGTTAAAATATTATTTTTACTAAAACGATGTGTTCACTAAATGACAAATAATATCCGTTTAGTCATTAAATTAAATATTTTAAAATTTTAGTGCTATATTTAGATACTTTTAAATATATTATTCCATTTTTAAACTAATGTTTTCAAGTCGATCTCCACTGTATCAACATTACAATTTAATTACGTTCTCGAGGACAAAATTGTAAGTGTCTTTCACTTACTACACAAATTCATTACTTGCTTATTATTCCCTACAAATTTGATTCATTCCTTCGTCTCTTGAACTGATCATAAAAGTAATTAATTGTCTAAAGTGGTCCAACGGCGACCTTAATTATTATATTTAGAGTAATGCGTGAATAAATAAATAAGCCCAGTTGATAATTGTTCAAGTATCTTGGTCCGGAGTGACAACTTCTGAATCTGACACTCTGGATTTATGTACAAATTCAAAGTCGGCCAATTGTCGATTCAAAAGATTCATTTTCCACACCAAAAAGACAAAAACGAAAAACGAAAACAAATCCTTAGCCTGCCTGCCGGCCGGCTCTTCTATTTCTGTACACAGTAATAATATCAAGATTTTTGAAGATATTTATCTTAATTATTAATTGCTAATAGAATTGATTGTATCTGATTCAAAACACTACTTGAAGGAATACAGAAAAAAAAAATCAATGTTTCAAAAATTAAACGTTTAAGAAAATTTTTTAAATTGAATAGTATTAAACAATCACAAAATTAGCATATAATAAATAGTTTCTTTATAAAAATAAAATAATTTATTGAAATTCCAATATCTATAAATATATAATTAATAATAATTTACAATAAAATTGAATAAAAGTTCTCTTTTAATAATTTATTTGCTAATAAATATATATTAAGATTTTTAAAGTAATTGTTTACTAAAGTTAGTAACAATCGGTTGGTTAATTAATAATTCCACTAATTTTTAATAATAAAAAATTATTAAAGGAAATCTGATTAAAAAATGACATTTAAAGTTATCACTGTTGAATTGATTGATGAATTCAACATTTTTGATATTTTAAAAACATATTTACTGTGAGTGAATGAAAACTATAGAATCTTTATCTATTCATTTCGTTTTTTGTCAAAGTATGTTCCTTTCAAGTCTTAGGATTTTGTTTCTGTCCTTCAACTTTGTTTTTCTTTTGCACCTAATAAAGCACTAATTAGATTAAGTAAACACAGCAATCACGAGAAGATAAAATTAGTCTTGGAAAGCTAAAGCCAGCTAATGTTTTGTAGCAGGAATCAATATGTTCTTGTAAAAAGAACAACTACTCCCTTAGTAATAGCTTGACATTTTTACGTCTTATTGTGTCTGTCTGTTTCTAGCTAGGTTTATCATTGCATCATAGAAGTCGAGGTAATTTTGAGTTTTGTGTTTCTGACGTGACGATCCATTTTCTCTGTCTGTCATGCTCTTTGCATGAATCTATCTTAGGATAAAAATAATGCGTTATTAACAAGGCCGGCTAGCTGTTTTGTATGACCTTAATTTCAGTGAAATGTTGCTCCAAATGGCATTTTAAAAGTCTTGAATGAACTAAAAAGAGTTTTACTCAATGAAATGTAAGGGTATACCGAGGTAATGTAAAAGTTCAGGCCAAAGTTCTTATCACCATATAGACTTGAATCAATGTTCTTATCGATAATCACTCGATTTTATACCAAAGCTTGTCCTCTTCTTGCTCTAGTCTAGATACTCAAGTCTTTTATTCAGCCAGAAAAAAGAAAGAGATGCGCCCGCTGTCATCCTTAATTTTGGAAGTAGAATAAGTTCAAAATAATGGGGGCAAGTTTTTTAAAATAATTTTTTAAAAATTAATAATATAAAATAATTTATTTTTTTAATTACATTAGAATAATTTATCTAAAGCTCAACTCTTATAAATGAAATGATGTTTTGTGTAGAATAAATGACCTTTAAATTTTCCCTCCATTTTAGTTTTATATCCATTCTTGTCTATCGTTTTATATCACTTTGGTGCTGGTTTAGCTTCTCAATGTAAATACAAAAGGGTTGATGCATAATGGTGTTTTGTTTATCTGACTAACTACTGTTTTTCATGGATATGTTTCAAGTACTGTATACTGAAATTTGAAGGGTTGGGAGGTGGTTGGGTTGGTCATGCTAGGCCCGGTCTCAGACCCATGCATCGACGACCCATTCGCAGTTGGTAACTTCCCATGCATACGTAAAGGCCTGCGTAAAGACCTAAACCTAGCGGCTCTTCCATATATAAGGTACTACTTTGCCATGAGACAGGTACGACATTACAACCCTGCTTTTCTCTGTTCTTAGCGACCAAAACCTTCGCAAAAGACTAATACCCACACTGGACATCCACCATCTAACACACCCACCTTAGACCCAAGCACATATCTCGAAACTGATTCAACCCCTCAAACCAGCCATTCTTGGAACAAGGATAAATTATCGAGGAAGCTGCAGTTACCGGTCTTTAATGGAGTCGATTCGGATGCGTGGGTTTTTCGGGGCAGAGTGATATTTTACACTAAACTGGTTGACTAAGGCAAAGAAAATTGAAGCTGCAGGGATTTGCTTCGAAGGAGAAGCCCAGGCTTGGCTGAGATTTAAAGAACGAGCCACCACCTTCACCACCTGGGACCAACTGAAGACGTAACTACTTTAGCGTTTCCTTGGACCAGCCTATGGGACATTATTGCACCGTCTGTTTCCATTAAAACAGACTAGGTTAGGTGTTGAATTTCGGGCACAATTTGAATTACTAGTAGCTTCGGTGGGTTAGCTGGATGAGGCCATACTATTTGCTGTCTTTGTTAATGGGCTTTTGGAGCAGGTGAGGGCTGAACTTCTCTTATTGAGCCCGAAGGACCTAAAGGAGACTATGGAGGTGGCCACCCAAATTGAAATGAAGAATTGTATGCTGCAGCCTAATCATAACCCCAGATGGATCCCTTTATATCCAACCAAAATCGAGTTCAAAACAGTTTCTTGGACCACTTACAAGAACTTAAATCCAAATCCACTCAATTCTCAAACCAACACCCTTGGACCACTTACAAGAACTTAAATCCAAATCCACTCAATTCTCAAACCAACACCCACAGCCAAAACCCACTTTACAGTACCCACCCAGCTTCCAACAACCGAAGCTCAGCCTCTTCCAACTCAATCATCCCAAACCAAAATGCCAAAACCACCACAATTACTTCTAACACTCCAGGGACTCAATTCAAAAGGTTGACAGCAGTTGAAGCTCAAGGCAGGAGAAAGAAAGGCCTTTGTTATCATTGTGAGAAACGATGGCATATAGGGCACAAGTGTAGAAACCACGAACTCCATGTGATCTTGGTAAGTGATGAATCTATCTAGGGGACGTGCAATTACCTTCTGATGACGAGTTAAATTCTTTAGAGGGAGTAGAGTTATCCATTAATTATATGGTAGGACTTTCTAAGCCACGTACACTGCGGCTGAAGGGGCAAGTGATGGAGGAAATGGTAGTTGTTCTCATCGACTGTGGAGCGACTCATAAATTTGTCGCTCAGGCTTTGGTGAAGAAGTTAAGGATTCCAGTTTATGATATAGCCAACTATGGGGTTGTAGTGGGGAATGGGCAACAATGCGTGGTCAAGGGATCTGCAAATAGGTGGTATTGGAAATGTAAGGTATGACGGTGGTAGAAGACTACCTTCCCATCCCGATGCAGAGTTCTGACCTGATTCTTGGGATTAAGTGGGGAGCAACGTTAGGAATCACGAAGGCAGATTGGAAACATTTGACAATGTCCTTTGAACTAGAGGGATAACATATTAGACTCAGAGGGGATCCTGGCCCCTGTAAGTTGATGGTTTCATTAAAAACAATGCTAAAGGCGATCCAAGAGGAGAAGGAAGGTGTAATGGTGGAATTTGTAATTTGGAAGCTGGAAGCCCGGAAGAAGATGGCATAGACTTGTTACCGGAGATGAAGGGAGTATTAGAGGAATTTGCAGACGTTTTCCAAGCCGCTACCAACCTTCCCCCATTTTGCGATCACAACCATTCCATTGTACTTAAAGAAGGATCAGAGTAGGTTAAGGTGCAACCGTATCGTTATCCTCACATTCAAAAAAATGAGATTGAGAGGCTGGTAGCAGAAATGCTTGAAGCGGGTATCATTAGACCAAGCGTGCATCCATTCTCTAGTTCCGTACTATTGGTAAAAAAGAAAGATGGAAGTTGGCAGTTTTGTGTGGATTACCGAGTCCTCAACAAGGTTACAGTATCAGATCATTTCCCAATTCCAAATATTGACGAATTGTTGGATGAGTTACATGGAGCGAGAATATTTACGAAACTGGACTTGAAGTCGGGGTATCACCAAATTTGACTAGATGTTCATAAAAACAACATTCCAAACTCACAAGGGACATTATGAGTTCCTTGTGATGCCGTTTGGGCTCACAGACACACCAGCCACTTTCCAAGCCTTAATGAATTCCATCTTTAAAGGGTTATTGAGGAGGTATGTCTTGGTTTTTTTGATGATATCCTAATCTATGGCTGTAATTGGGCAGAGCATTTGAGCCATGTTCCCGAGGTCTTGAGCATTCTGCGACGAAACCAACTGTGGGTGAACAAAAAGAAGTGCAGTTTCGCTAAAGACCAACTGTAGGATTTGGGCCACATCATATCAGCTGAAGGGGTCATGGCAGATCTAGAAAAGTTGAGAGTGATGAGAGAGTGGTCGATGTTGAGGAATTCGAAGGAGTTGAGGGGATTCTTAGGATTGACTGGCTATTATCGGCGGTTCGTCTGTGACTATGGCAAATTCACTGCTCCTTTAACAAAGCTCTTGAAGAAAGACTTCTTTGTATGGATTGAAGAAGCTTTAGCAGTCGTGGTCCAATTAAAGGAAGCTATGTAGAAGGTTCCCGTATTATCGCTTCCAAATTTCAGCAAAGATTTTATTCTGAAAATGGACACGTCAGGATGGGGGCGCAGTACTGATGCAAAATGGACGAGCCATCACGTTCCTCAGTCACGCTTTAAATGGTAGAGGTTGGAAAAAGTTAGCATATGAAAGGGAGCTCATGGCAATTGTATTTGCGGTTCAAAAATGGCGACATTACCTTATAGGGAGGCATTTCGTGGTGAGAACATATCAAAGGAGGCTGAATTTCTTATTGCAACAACGGCTAGTGGCTCCAAACTGTCAGCACTGGATGACCAAATTGATGGGATTTGATTTTGACATTCAATACAAGCCGGCAGAGAAAATGTCGTAGCTGATGCATTATCGCGAATTCCCTCTTATGTGGAACTTTATCATATTACCATGGCTTCCATGGTGGATTGGAAGGAGGTTGCGGATACGGTGAGTAACGACACGAAATTGGCTGCAATTATGCAAAATTTAAGTATGGATCTAGAGGCCAAACCGGGTTGGACAATATTCAATGGTCTGGTCAATTATTTGGGAAAGGTGGTGATTCCTAAAGATTCGGCTTTGAAGCAACGACTACTGACTGAATTTCATTGCACCCTGATTGGGGGTCATGGAGGTTTTCTCAAAACATACAAATTGCTCACTAGGGAGTTGTTTTAGGAAGGCATGAAAGCCGATGTCAAAAACTTTGTGGCTAGCTGTCCCATTTGCCAACAGATGAAGTATGAGACTCTTTCTCCAGCCAGTTTGTTACAACCTTCGCCCATTCCTCATACAATTTAGGAAGACATTAGTATGGATTTTATTGAGGGTCTGCGTAAATCTCGCAATTATGAGGTTGTGGATCGCATAAGCAAATGCTGTCATTTCATTGCTCTCAAGCATCCCTTCACGGCTAAGAATGTGGCTGAAGAGTTCGTCGTTGGGGTGGTATGCCTATATGGCTTCCCGCGATCCATAGTGTCTGACTGCGACAAAATATTTAGGAGTCATTTTTGGACCGAAGTCTTTTGGTTGCAGTGCACTCAGTTGAATCGTAGCACCGCCTATCATCCTCAAAGTGATGGGCAAAGCGAGTTTGTTAATAGGAGCTTGGAAACTTATCTTCGCTGCTTTGTGCAATCCAAACCGCAGGAGTGGGCATCATGGCTGTCTTGGGTCGAGTATTGGTTTAATACTTCATATCACTCTATGACACATACTACCCCTTTTAAGATTATCTATGGGAGGGATCCTTTACCTCTTTTTCGGTATGAAGCTTCCGGGTCCACTGCCAACTTTGATTTGGAGGAGTCTTTAAAGCAGAGGGATGCAGTTTTGACTGTGTTGAAGGATCAGCTGTGTTTTGCCTAGAACTATATGAAGCAAAAAGTTGATGCACGTCGTAGGGAGGTAGAATTTAGGTGGGCAACATGGTGTTTTTGAAACTGTAGCCCTATCGGAAGTGTTCGTTAGCTTGGAAGGTTAATGAGAAATTGCCCCACGTTTTTTCGGCCCTTTCAAAGTGTTACAGCGTATCAGTTTGATGGCTTATAGGTTGGAGTTGCGTCCAACAGCTGCTATCCACCCCGTCTTCCATGTGTCACAATTGAAACGCGTTGTAGGCAACTTGGAGAAAGTGCAATCGTTGCCTCCCTTTTTGACTGAAGGCTTGGAGTGGCTAGTGGAACTAGCTACTATTAAGGAGGTGCTCCAGGGACCTCGGGGAGTGGAGGTGCTGGTTTTATGGAAGAATTTGCCCGACTTTGAAGTAACTTGGGAGTTGGCTAGTGAGATTTGGCAGCAGTTTCCAACCTTCCACCTTGAGGACAAGGTGAATCTAAAAGGGGGGAGTATTGATAAGCTCCCATTGGTCTATAGGAGAAGGAAGGGAAAGCTGGGAGGCCCAGGGTTGTGAAGGATCTGTCATATTGGCTCCTTTACGAGCTGGTGTCCATGTGAGTTTGTTGAAGTTGTTATTTTTGTCATGATAAGTTGTTATTGCATCTGTATAGGTGTAAGTGCTGCTGCCATGTCATCTTTGTGAGAGGAATCTGTTACTATAATTCATATATATAATCTAGGGGAGGAAAGAGAGGGGATGGTCATTTTTCTTATCTTGGGTCTCTGTAGAGATTAGTAGAGGTTCACAACTTCTCATAAGTGCTGTTGGGCAGTATTGGTGACATTCTCGTTATTAATGAACTTCTACAGATCTATCTTTTCTTCTCCATTAATTCTCTATTTACCTTATGTTGTTTGATCTATAACAAGTCCTATTAAAGTTCTGAGTACACCCCAATGACCTCCTATGGTGTAATCATGAAACTCCTGCGATAGTTGTTGGATGATGACATAATGGGGTGGAATTATTACCCGATTTTGATAATAAAGTAGATCTTGCAAACTCCATGCCAAGGAAATATTTTAAAATTCCTAGATCTTTAATCTCAAACTCGTCCGCTAGTTTCTTTTTTTACCTTGCAAGTTCTTCAAGATCACCATTTGTCAAGATTATGTCATCCACATAGACAATCAAGACTTCTAATCTTCCTTTATCAGAATGCTTATAGAACATAGTATGGTCCACTTGACTTTGATAGCTATAGCTTTTGACCACCTTACCAAACCTTCCAAACCATGCTCTTGGAGGCTGCTTAAGGCCACGAATAGACTTCTCGAGTCTACATACTTTATGTTGGCCGATAGTTTTCTCGAAGCTAGATGGTGGACTCATATAAACTTGTCGGATTATGTAGTAGTATCGAGAAGATTGTATAGGAATCATATAAATCCCTGGTTTTTAGGGATTATGATAAGATACAGATTTCCATGTATCTTAGGGAATCTGCTGTATATATAGTATAGACAATTGTATATATATACTATGGCTGTAACCTACTGATTATGAGAATGAAATTATTCTTCTCTGTTATTATTTTCACATAGTATCAGAGTTGTTGGCTCTTTCCTAAAAACTCTGATTTGTTTCTCTGGTCATACTGACCGAGAGCATTATCTCCACTGTCCCTCTCAATGTCCTAGGCTTATCACTCAATTTCCTGCTCCTTTTCTTAGCCTTACCTAATCAATCATGTCAGAATCACCTAGTAGTTTTGCTGAAATCATCAGCTCCATGGTCGAGAACGTTGCAACTGCCTTACCCGGAGATTTGCAAAATATTCAAGCTGCATGCCGATTGAATGGGAAGAACTATTTAAAGTGGTCACAACTTATCTGCACATTCCTAAAGGGGAGAGGGAAATTGAGCCATTTAATGGGCATTGGTCCTTCACAGGATGATCCAAGATTTGTGGCGTGGGATGAACAAGACTCAATGGTGATGTTCTGGTTATGGAACTTGATGCTGCCAGAGATAAGTGACACATTTATGTTCCTCGGAACTGCCAAGGAGATTTGGGAGGCTATTCGACAAACTTATTCCAAAGTTAATGATGCTGCATAGATCTATGAGATTAGGACGAAAGTTTCAGCAACTAAATAAGAGACTCGGACTGTCACTAAATATTCGAGTCTCCTACAAAGCTTATGGCAAGATATGGATCATTATCATTGTATCCAAATGTGTTGTAGTGAAGATGCAGTAATTCTGAAGCATTTTCTGGAAAAGCATCATATTTATGATTTTTTGGCAAGTTTAAACATAGAATTTGATCCTATAAGGGTACAAATTTTAGGAAGACAAGACCTACCGTCTCTAAATGAGACAATTGCTATTATACGTGCAGAAGAGGGTCGTCAAAGTGTTATGCTTGAACCTCAAGGAGGGGATGGTTCTGCACTCATTACCAAGGCCACAGAATTGAAGGAAGCTAACAATCCTACGACTGTTCCTAGAGTGGACTCATCTAAGCCTTTTAATCGGGATTCCTTATTCTGCACATATTGCAAGAAGCATCGGTATACTAGGGAAAAATGCTGGAAACTTCATGGTAAGCCCAATTGAAG
>JAOSBP010000015.1:3207-30189 GCA_027563825.1 Erythroxylum mucronatum
TAGATGGTCACATGTGTATTAGGATGGTTTGGTTTTACCTACACATATGGAGTAGATGGTCACATGTGTATTGGGATAGTTTGGTTTTACCTACACATATGGGGTAGATGATCACATGTGCATTAGGTGTTTGATATGTACTATAAATAGAAGGTTTGATGTAAGAGAGATATGAATGAATTTATAAGAATAAGTATTCTCTCCCAAATACTCTGAAGTTTTAGTTTTGGTTTTATAACAAATATGAGTTTGTCGTTATTGTAAGAATTATGTATAAAATATATGTTTAAAAAACACTAAAAAGTAGATTTAATCTAAAAAATCTAACCGAAAAAGTTTTTTTTCTAAGTTTCAAATTTTAAACTGTATTTTAGTTAAAAAATTATATCTATTAAAAAATATTTTTATTTTACAACAAAATACTCATTTTGTTTAAATAAGTTTTTATATATTCACCGTTCAAAATTTCAACCAAACCTACCAAAAGAATCAGCGTGCATTACTGCATTATGGCCGCCCAACTCAAGTTGGCCAAGGACAGTGTGTGAGGAAGGATAAGAAAATGGGGCGGCCACAAGGTGCGTCTTTAGTGCATTATTCTTAGTTACAATGATGTCGAATGTGTCATTTTTCTGGTGAAACAAACAACAAATTGCTTGTCATGTATTGTAAAAACTTCAATCACTATAATGGAAAAGAGTATTTTATGATGGAGATACTTCAAATTTTAACGTTCATGCCAATTCTGAGTTCTGTCGTGGTTCAATTGTTGTGTTATGATTAACAAACAAATAGGCAGGACCATGTGCAATTCACGAATATTGACAGAAAGTTCAAGAACATGATTGAGTTACCCGGGACGGCATGAATCCTCTGTGCGAGTTACTCGCATAAAACGACGTACCATTGAGGGTAAAAATATAGTTGAAACGGAAACGGAACATCTGAACCCTCGTCACATCACACAGAGGATTGATTAGTGATATAACCCATTCAACTCCCAACAATAACAGAACAGCTGCCCAAAGCAAAATGATAAACACGTTCATTTTCTAATTCATGGAGTGATTGAAATTTGGCGTGAAGGCATTTCGCAGCAGCTAACCGGGAGAATCGACAGAACGTAACCATTATAAATTCTTCAGCTTACGAAAAACCTGGCTCATACGTAAGTCACAGTGAACTCGTAACTTAAGATTTTAGATTTTAGATAACATATCATATCCAGCACTAATATGATGCCTATAAGTTGTCTTTAGTCAAGATGCAGAATTTCCTGACGCAGGTTTAAGTTTGTCAGCTTTCGAGTTTCCTGATGCATCAGAGCACATATGGCCTTTATTGCAGAGGAACTTCTGTGCTTTCTGCCAGGCTACAATCACCAGCTACCAACTTTCTGAAACTCTTTCGCCACCATTTCATGAACTCTGGAGTTATAATAATTTCTGAACAATCCAGACTTCCGCAAGTCTGATAAAAAAAGGAATGTCAAGCAGCGGTTCGTGTGTTCAAGGCAAATTACTTGCAGAGGGATTATGTTCAGAAGTCTCATCAGTTTCCTGTATAAGATGCTCTTCAGATGGTTACAAATAGGCTTATATTATTCGACACAGATTAAAATAATAAAGTTACGTGTTTGGAAAAGACAGGTTCATCCTAATCCAATTATGAAGTCAACAGATTAGATTTTTGCAACATCAGTTATTAAAAAATTTAAAAATTTTAATTGTATGATTTTTTAATTAATTTTTTTAAATTTTTTAGTTTAGTTTAGTTTAATTTAATAATTAAAATAGGTTTGATTTTATTTGTGGTCCCTCGTATCTTTATTAGCCGCCATCATCTGTAATTGTCACCGATCGCTGTCTCCCTCTGTCACTGTACCGTATTTAAAAGGCATGGATTACTTAAAAAGACCAAATGCTATATATAAAAAAAAAACAGTTTGAGAATACGAGAAATCTGTTTTAAAAATCAGACCGAATCGGTCGATTTGATCGGTTCAACTGATGACTAATCGGCTATCTAGTTTGGTTTACTCTTCAAAGCCGGTTCTCGTACCGTATTTAAAAGGCATGGATTACTTAAAAAGACCAAATGCTATATATAAAAAAAAAACAGTTTGAGAATATGAGAAATATGTTTTAAAAATTAGACCGAATCGGTTGATTTAATCGGTTCAACCAATGACTGGTCGGCTATCTAGTTTGGTTTACTCTTCAAAACCGGTTCTCAATTGAATCAATGAGAACCGGTCAAAACTGGCCACTTGATCGGTCGAGCCGGTCTGGTTTGACTGGTTCGACTACTGGTTCAATAATTTTTTTTATTTTTTATTTTTTGGTATATTTTTGTTTTTTAATATTATTAATATTATGTATAATTAAATATAATTATTGCATAATTATGACGTCACACCGGTTTAATCGGTGGTTGAACCGATCAAACCGGTGATCAATAAGACCTCCGATTTAATGTCCGATCCGAGTTTCAAAACATCACGAATATATGAAAACTGGGTTTTGGTTTTGTTTTCCCGGAGTTTGAATAGGTTTGGTAACTGCATATTCGTGGAACTCGGCTGAAGGATTCTACAGAATATCTTAAGAACCTCAAAATTAATAAATAATAAATAAAATTTGTATTAGATTTGAATTTTAAAATTATTTTAGAGTTTTGAAATAAATTTCAACTAAGATTTAATGAGTCGATTCAATTTAAAATTATTAAAAAATAGTAATTCTTTTATTAAATGGATGAATAATTTAACTTCATTTTAAATAGAATTTAAGTTAAATTTAAATTAAGACTTCGTTAAAAAAAAACATTCTTTACGAAATAAAAGAAGTCGAAGGTATCATTTTGTTTATAAAACCCGATGAAACCTTTTCGACTTGTCTGACACGGACTTTGACCCGCCCACAGGTAATTAGTAAACAGAAAAAGGCTGCGCCAGGCCCAGGTTAAAATGAGGCTGGCATTCGATTAGATCCTTAAAGTTTATCAAATATCAATAAAAGTCCTATTTAATATTTAAAAAATATATAAAAATACGAATATTTATGAGATAATGGCCACTAATTTTAATAAGAGTCTTTATTAACAATAGAAATTATAAAAATAAGTTTAAAAATGAGTAAATAATATTAAAAAATAAAGCAATCTTAAAATTGGCCAGGATAATGAATTTAAATTATAGGATAGAATACAATATTATAAAATTTCAGCGAAATTTAAAATTTTAAAATAACTTCTTAAAAATTGCATCTTAGTTAGATCATAAATCAAGAATTTTAATTTTAAATATTTTTAATTTTAAATATTTTTGTCTTGAATTTACAATTAAAAATTTATAAATTTTAAATTTGAACTCATACTTTAATTTAATAAACTCAAATTTGATCAATTAAAAATTAATTGATTTAATTAAACCGTCAATTCTTATTTTAATTAATAATATTATCTTTCTAAGAAGAAAATATTAATAAAAACCCTAATTTTATTTCTTAATAGTCTGTTTGACTGGAAGTTAATTAATGGAATAGAACAGAACGGAACGGAACGGAACGATTTATAATGAGATGAAATATAATATAGTGAAAAGTTGTTTGGGAGGGATGGAAGGGTTCATAATACAATATAATACAATATTATAAAATTCCGTCAAAATTTAAAATTTTAAGATAACTTTTAAAAAATTACATGTTACTTAGATTATAAATAAAATAAAATATTTGATTTTAAATATTTGATTTTTTTTAACTTTTTTGTCTTGAATTTACAACTAAAACTTTATAAATTTTAAATTTGAACTCAGACTTTAGTCTAATAAACTCAAATTTGATCAATTAAAAATTAAAAATGAATTGATTTAATTAAACCGTCAATTCTTATTTTAATTAACAATATTATCTTTCTAAGAAGAAAATATTAGTAAAAGCCCAAACGGTGTTCAAAGGACACATCATGCACTTTTTCAGGAGGACTACTACACTAAAATAACTCGTTAGACAAAAGCATGGAATCCGATACATTCTCAACATAGCTCAGCTTAAAATGTACGAAAGCTTTCGGCGGTGGAGAGCTGATACGATACCTTATCGTCTAATGAGCTTATCCTCTTTTAGTTTTGTTTTTTTTCTTCGCATGCTTTGTTTTTCACCGTGACTCAACCAACGCGTGGCATGACGCCGACAAAGTGGATGGCCATGGCCTCCATATATTAATCTTTTAAACTTTACTTAAGGTTAAAAGATTTTAAACAAAGTTCAATTTTAAGCATGATTTGGCTTTTACAAACTTTTGTAAAGTAAAATAGACATATCTTATAATTTAATAAATTTAGGAAAAATTAAAATTTTTAATTTTTTCTATTTTTAATTTTTAAAATTATTTTTATTTAATTTCGATTAAAAATAACAACAAAATATTCGTAATATAAATATCACACATTAACTAATCAAATGTCGTTAATACGATAATTTTATTTAGGTTTTAAATTTGATTAAAATTCATTAAATTTGGGTTAAATAAATAAAATTAAGTTAATTATAATAAATTATTATTTTGAATTGAATTTAATTAATTAGTCAGTTTGAATTTAAGGGATAAATTGAATCTTCATATAAATAATATTTGATTAATTCAAGTCTAATATTTATATTATATGTATTTGATGTTATTTCTAATTAAAATTAAAAATTTTCAAAGTAATTTTGCAAGAATTTTAAATTATTCGGGATGCCATTGAGAGATAAATCACATCAAATAGTTTTCACAAGATTTGGAAACAATTTCGAAATGTTAATTTTTTTAATATATACTAAAAGTAATTGATATTGAATTTTATCCATCTGTTAGCTAGAAATAAGATTTTTTATTATTATACCTCTTCAAATTTAGCGTTTAAGTTGAATTTCTAGTTATTATTGTTGATGTTGAAAGCTGAGTTTAAAAAAAAAAGGTTTCTTTAATTGTTAGGTTATCACTTTTTTCTTTTGTTCCTTTATTACTGCAAAAGCAGTACTTCTATATTTTTAAATATTAAAATTTCTATTTTAGTTACTCTTTTCTAATTCTATTCTATTAAATTTCATCTATATATTTATGTAAAATTTATATAAATATGTATAATAAGAATACCATAACTAAAAGAGGAGATCTGGTCTTAGCACTTTTAAAGCGCTAACTCACGGTAGGCGTTTAAAGTGAAATGGATAAATAAGCTAAACTAAGATTCTTATTATTAATATTATTAGGAAAAACTTGAGAAACACTGCAGGATGTCCCGCAGACAGAAGTCTCTACTGATCTAGGTCAAAAGGAGTTAGTCGGTTTCACTATCACCGCAAGCTTCGAGAACCACTTGCTGAGTTTTTGCCTGAGGAGATTCTGAGCAAGCCAATGTTGAAAAACATCATTCAATGGAGATAAAGTTATGTCTTCAACATTCACTTTAGAAAGTAAAAAAATAAAGATAATATATTCCAACCGAACGATGATCATTAATTGTCCGTAGATATTTTTTGTATTTTATATTAGGGGAGAACTTTTAAAAAAATCGACTGTTTGACTGTTATTTTAAAATATTTTTTTTAAAAATAATTTCATACAATAGGTTATTTAGCAACATAAAAATAAAAATATTTTTAATTTTAACTATATTTTATTTTATAGTAAAAATTATTTAAAGTATATTAAAAAATATGCAAAGTACAATATGTTAATTATTATATAATTTTAAACTATATAAAATATAAATGAAAATATATCTAACTAAAGATTTTATATGGATTATAACATAAGTAAAACTAATATCAAAAATAAATATTAAAACATATAAAAAAGTCTAATAATATATAAATTTCAAAATAAATATTCTAAATTGAGTAAATAGTTAAATACATAATAAATTATGCATTTTATTGTAATACAAGAAGATTTGCAATAAATTAGAGAAGAAGAGTTTCCAAGATAACCGTTAAGATGAGATTATGAGTATTGTGAGAATTATGTATAAAACATAAAGGCAAAAGAGACTAAAAAATAGGCTCATCAATTAATCTGAAAAATCTACGAAAAGTATTTTTTTTAGAAGCTTCAAATTTGAACTTCTTAAAAAACTGTATTTTGACAGTGAAAAAAGTTATATCTATTAAAGAAGTAATTTTTTATTTTACAGCCAAATATCTATTTTCTTAAAAAAAAAAGCTTTTATAGTAGAGAAAAGTACTTATTGACCTCCCAAAAGCCCATCCAAGCAGGCAATAATATTACCAATTGAAACAAGAATAATATCTTAGAAAAAATTTCACTAACACACAAGATTTGAAGAAGTTCAATGATACAAAGTCTTACGTTTAACTAGTATAACAGGTGTTTCCAAATTGAAAAAAAAAAGTTGAAAGAAAGTCAATTATGACGTATTGAATTAAGGTTTAAAATTTTAATTTTGTTATATTTCCTTAAAAATACTTTGTGAACAATTATTATAATATGATTATGAATTTATTAATTCTCTCTATAATATATTATAAACTTGTTAACACAATATCAAGATTATATTATTTTTCTTACAAGTGAATAAATTTAAATATTGATTTACGCCTATGAAGTTACGATGTTTACAATTAAGAAATTATGAGATTTGACTCCAATAATTTATCATATAACAAGAGCAACTTATCATAATGTTACAAGAAGTTAATCCAGGAATATATGCATGAGATTTCAACAAATACTGCTGAACCGTTCTTGGTCAAAACACCCATTTCTCAGAAAACCTAAATTGGCTTTGGAAATTCCTTTTTTCTTTTTATTTCCTCAAAAGCTAGCGTACCAAGTCCAAAAGGGGATTCCTAACCACACACCACGCAACCTATTTGCCTTTCACGTTATCCGTATTCCCAGTACCAAATATTCTCTCTTTGCATTGATGGGTTATCAATGAGGAACCTCCAGTTTACAAATCTTCCTCATGTTCTTGTTCTTCACCTTAATTACTTCAGACATCTGTTCTACCAGGCTCTCCATATTAAGAGAGTCAAAGGATCATCAATTACAAGTATTATATATATATATATATATATTTTACAAAAAAGTTACTTATATGATTCAAATCTATATTGGAGGATGCTTAGTTGATAAGTTTGAGAAAGGATTAATAACTAAGGAATAAAAAACGAGTGGTTAGTTGTTGATTATCATTATATGGGCAATAGTTTAATATATCACTTTTGGAGAATCCTCCGTACCCTCTACTTAGTAGGGGAATAAAACTCATTTCTTAATAATAATTCTTTTTAAAAAAATATTTTTAATACTAATTAATTAAATACAATTAATTAATTTAAAATAATTAATTAATTACCATATAATTAATCAAAATATAATTCATTAATGAATTAAAATATAATAAAATAATTAATTAATTATAATATAATTAGTTAAAATATAATTAATTAATTAAAATATTATAATTAATTACAATATAATTAATTAAAATATTATTACTTAATTAATTACATTATAATTAATTAAAATATAACTAATTAAAGTATAATTTTTATTAGTTAAAATATTGTAATTAATTAATAATAATAATAATTAATTAAAATATTATTATTAATAATTAATGTAATTAATTAATTATTTAATTAAAATTAATTAATTAGTTAATTACAATATAGTTAATTAAAATATAATAAATTTTTATTTTTAATATTTTTTACAAAGTATCGGTAATGATAATAGTAATGGTAATTATTTATTCCTTTTAACTAACCATCATAATTATAATGATAATATTTATTCTTATTTTTTATTATATTAATTCTCATTTTTATTATCATTCGTAGAATACAAACTAATCATCCCTTAATTAGTCACCAGCCAAAAATTTAAAAAAAGAAGAATTCTTAGTCATCGCATTTATATTTTGCACGAAAAAAAGAAATACTAAGAACATGATCCTCAGACATCAGGAAGCATTTGCCTCGGGTTTTGGTCGGTTACAGAATTCATATGCCTTTTTTCTCGTGACAGGAATCTCCAGATCTTCTCTTACTAACTTTCAGAACCGTATGTCAAATGATTTTGCACGGTAATATGGCAGAAATTAGCAGAAGTTACTTGCTAGTCTGTCATTGTGTGCGTATATCCAGAAAAAGCACAGAAAGAAGAAAAGGCATTACAGGAGCATAAACTGAGTCAGAAAAGAAAAGAATGCATGCCACTGAGTCTCAATTTGTAAAGTGAATGAAAAAAGGATCAAAGAGGAAGGGAATAAAGGAATGGCTAAGCTTCAAATTTGCTCACTCCTTCCCAAAACTTTCCTCTCTCTCCCACTCTTCCTTAACCTCTAAGTTTTCTCCTCCTCCTCCTTCTTCTCCTTCTTCTTTATCACAAAAGAACAGAAAACAAACAGAGAAAGGGATTTTGCTTAATCCCTCCCTTATTCTCACCCCTCTTCAATGGCCGATGCGAGCTACTACACCAAAGACCAACAGAGAAACCAGCCAAACCCTAGTAAGTTCTATACTCATTTCCTCTACAAAGCTCTCATAGTCTCAATCTTCTTAGTCATACTACCACTTTTCCCTTCGCAAGCTCCTGACTTCATTAACCAAACTTTGAAAACTAGAGGTTGGGAGTTTCTCCACCTTCTGTTTGTTGGTATAGCTGTCTCTTACGGCCTCTTCAGCAAGCGAAATGAAGAAACGGAAAAAGAGAACAATAACATCAACCTCCACTCCTCTAAGTTTGATAGTGCTCAATCTTATGTCTCTACATTCCTTCAGGTTTCATCGGTTTTTGATGATGAATCCGATAGTCCTCCTCGGTCTGAGGGCAACAAGGTCCAAACATGGAATAGTCAGTACTGCAGAAACGAGCCTGTGGTTGTGACTGAAGAACACCCTGTTCTCGATGAAGATCGTGGAAACCTTACAAGCTCGAGAATCGCTGAAAAGCCTCTCCTGTTGCCTGTTAGGAGCTTAAAATCGCGTGTAATCGATGAAAATGTTAACGAACGTAGAAAAGATTCTGTTGGTGTTTCTGGTTCTTTAAGTAGGTCAGGGTCCAAAAGATTTACAAGTAAAGGTGGAGGCTTTGGAGGGTTGGATCATCAAGAATTGGTAGAGAAGTTGAAGGACAATGTGGTGCTTCCTTCTCCAATTCCATGGAGATCAAGATCAGGAAGAATGGAAATGAAAGAATCAGATAACCCTCTGAATAGTATATCTTCGTCGGAGGAACCCGAATTCAACAGATCTTCTAGAGTTCAGGTGTCTCGATCACCCGCAACCAATTCAACTACTTCTTCACCAAAATTGTCCTCCTCATCTTCGTTATCTTCTCCTAAGAAACTCTCTCCTGCAACCTCTTTCTCAGTAGAGGCACAAGGAAAAAATGCAGAGGATTTTGTGAGAAAGAAGTATATCTATAGGTCTCCTCCTCCACCTCCGCCGCCGCCACCGCCGCCACTATCGCATGTGATCCGTAGTTCATCGTCAATGAAACCAACTTCTGTTGCTGTTGGTGATCATGATTTCAAACGAAGTCTCTCAAGTGAGACAAAAGACTTGAATAGGAGACCAAACATATCCCTCCCGCAGTCTGTTAGAACAATCAGAAGCAATGAAACACCAGTTGGGCAATGGCAGGACACAGGGTTTAATGATGGGATCACTGGCAAGGCTAAGAAAATGCCCAAGGAAGTACAACCAGGGACTGATCGATCACCATTGAAGACAGAGAAGCCGAGCCACCAGAGCGTCCCTTACATGCCACAGCCATCTTTCAGGAAATTTGCAGACGATGAAAATCAAGAAATTGTGGAGAGTTTGGTGATGGAATCCTATGAGGACTCGGAAACAGAGCCTGAGGTCGAAGAAAATGTGATCAGCGGCAACTCCTCGGTGTCAGGTCCGGCTGCAAGGACAAGAAACGAAGAAGAAGCTGTTTCTGGCGGTGCAGGTGATGTAGGACCTGACGTTGATAAGAAAGCTGACGAGTTCATAGCTAAGTTCAGGGAGCAGATTAGGCTTCAAAGGATAGAGTCTATCAAAAGATCGAGTGCACAAATTAGTAAGAAGAATCCAAAGTAACAACACTTTTCCAAGTAAGAATTTGGATTTTTTGTCTTCAAACATTGGTTTCCAGTTTTACTTAGACATACAGAAATCAGAGGGGCTAAGTTCCATGTAAAGTGCCAATCCAGTTTGGGAGATGTTTACTCTTTTCTGGTTCTTGTGGTATTCCCTTGTTGAATAGTGGAATTCAATAAACATTTTTACGTTTGATCTTAAGACAACGATTCAATGAGCGTAGCATCAGAAGAAGATGCATGCGAATTGCAACACTTCTTGCATGTTGCCAGTAAGTAGGATGGCGGTAAGAAACGTCTGTTCTGCATTCCGGCTATAGAAGGATGAGACAAGTTTAGATTCAATCATATCGTTTTGTTTTTTGTCCCGGTATAAGATCTAATCCTATTTTGTGTGGTTGGATAACTTTGAACTGTGGTGTAAGCGAAGAAGCAAATTCTCTAATAGCTTTCTAATCTAAAAACCTGGAAAACTCTTAATACAAAAAAAGCGCAAAAAAAATAAAATAAAATCAAGCTCCAGTTCAGGCTTGGATAACGGAAACACGAGCTCAAATTAACCGCTTGACCTGTTGACATTAAGCCCGGCCCAAAATAGTTTGTTAAGGCCGAACATAATCATGCCTGCAAACTCAAACCCAAAACACCTTCAATCAAGCCGAACTTAATCTGTCAGACTTCGACTTCGACCGAAGTCAACAGATTAAGTTTCTAGCTCGAACTAATTTGCCATCCCTATTCTGCATTAGACCGGAGAGATTTACATCAAAATGGAAAATATCTAATGCTTCACAGATAGTTCTCAATAGATTTGGTGGTTGACTTCCGATGATGCGCAAAGAGATTTTGATCAACATAACACAGTTTCCATAGAGAACAACGTAAGGTAAAAAAGTCAAAAGTCTGAATGGTTGCTCACAAACTAACCAAATGATTGAACTCAGATTTCTTCAATCTGATACCAAACACATAACCTCAACAACAAAGAAAAGGGCTGGATTCGGCCCATCTGAGTAGCGTTTTCAGTTACTATAAGCTCAGGAACTGAGGCTTCAAAGTTTCAATTTTAGGATTAGAAGTAAAGTTCCCACCTTCTGAGCTTCAAAAGGGGAAAATAATATTCAAATAATAACAAGTTATCACCATCCTGAGTATCAAGTGATGGTTTAATGACCTGAAATATGTCAAACACAAACAACAACCACCATGGTCTCAGCAGTAAAACGGCACAGGTCTGCAGCCTTGTAAATGACACAACCAATTCAGACACAAGATTCATGACATGAGTGAAAATTCATCTCGTAACCCAAATAATAATAATGGAACATAAAGGAGAACAGATGCTCAGCACAATCCTAGGTTGAAACCAAAATCTAATGCAATTTCAATACAGAAAACTAACATACAGGACAAAACAATCATCTACAAAAGATTAAAATTTGAAATTTCCTATCTACATGCAACAAAATTGTGACACAATCTCATTCTTTTCTGTGATAGGTCTCAGGGGGGTTGTCATTTCTAAATGAAACAGAGTATGGCAACAAAAATGCAGAACGTGAAGTTGAAATTACGGCATAAAAGATTCGACCTCAACATGTCGAAGCTCGATAAAATTTGAGAAAATGTCTCGCTGAGAAAGGAGTGTGATCCCAATATAAACTCACATAATGGAGTGAAGTTTTGTGGCAAACCACTTGGCTTGCTTGCTAATCTGGCCCCCAGCAGTGTAGGGAAGCCTGTAAGAGATAGCAAGTAATCATAAAAGTAATAACAAAAATCTCAAGAAATAGATCACAGCTTGCAAAAGCACATCAACATTTGAGTGAACTCCAGGACGAAATTAAAAGAAACAAAATTCTGTCCAGTTATCCTTACTTTTATCAATCTTCCATAACTTACAAGTTACAACTATAAAAATAATTAAAACCAAGTAACCTAACACCCCAAGAAGGGATACAAGGATGGTATGAAGAAATTATCTACCAAAGTATCCTTTTTTCCCCTTCCATTTGGGTTACTGCTTCACTCATTCACTACATATGTTATACATCAAATTCAGGTCCAAGTATTGAAGGAGTAAGATATTTTAGATCTACGAGTTCTGTAGAACACCATAGAGATCCGATCGTCCATATCTACTTCTGCACTTAAAACACTTAACTCTATTAGACTCTGATATATTCAATAGAAACCAATATCAGACAAAGTAAGTCTTTAGAAACAAGCACAAAACGAGTGCATGCCACCTGAATGAGAGATAGAGAGAGAACAAACCTTCCTATAAGGAACTAAGTGAGCTTCTTTAAGAAACTCTATTTCTGCAGCAAGCAAGATTACCATATCAGTGGCAATAAATAGCTAGTTTGAGGGTAGAATAAAGAGCATGGAAAGTAATATCAAACCTTCACAGGAAGATAGACCAGTCTATAATAATCAGGTCTCATCCCAGACATCCACGATCCAGGAAAAAGCGTCTAAACATCACACCGCAACAAGAAACATCATCAATCTCCGGAAAAACACAAAGAAAGATAAAAAATTGGAAGAAACCCAGAAACCAAAACGATGAATCAGTTAAAATAGAGAAACAAGAACTGAAAATTTTTCTTACGTCAAGAACTTTTTGGACGTTCTTGGGTCGTTTTCTGGGCCTCCTTCCAGGTCTAGACCCGGTCATAACAAATATGTCCTCTTCAATCTCATCCTTGGATAGAGGTATCCATAGTTTCCTTTCCTTCTTCTCCGCTCCTTCTGCAACTGACTCCGCAAATCCCCTCAGCCTCGTCTGTTTCTGACATAAAACGACATCTCTACTCTCTCTCTGCTCATTCACTTGCATCGCCGCCACCGACGAGACCGACTCCTTCAAAATGGGCTTCCTGGGTCTCAATTTCCACGGCCTCAAATTATCCTCCTCCTCCTCCTCCTCCACTCGCCTCTGCTTCCCCTGCCCTCCATCTTCCTCATCTCCGTTGTTTTCCGCCGCCTTCTGCGGCCTCTCCGGCGAGCCTTTCCTGGGTTTAGGAAGCATGGCAGAGCAGGAGGTGAAGGAGATCCTCTGGAGACGGGCAGAGCGGGATCCGACGCGCGGAGGAGGAGTTGGTTGTGGTTCAGCGTCGGATTCAGTTTCAGAGTCGGGAACTACAGGGGAGTTGGTGGCTTGCGGTTGATGATGGCTGGCAGCGAGAGTGGTGGTTTGGCCCCATTTAAGGGAGAGAGGAAAGTTGTGAAGCGGCTGCGGCTTAGCTGTGGCCATTGTCAAGAAAAGAAGAAAGACCCCAAAAACAAAATATCGCGAAAGACAAGAATTTTACAGAGAACACATGTATATGTATGTATGCTTACAAGGTTTGATGAATTTGGTTTAAGGAATAGTCATAAAGACTTGATGTTAAAGAGTGAGAAGAAGATAGACAGAGAAGTAGAAGGTGGTGACAGAGAGAAGGGGTTTGCTTTGCTTCTGTCTATAGCACAAACATCGGGTCGTGACTCTTATATGTCGTTGCTTCATTCGGTGCCCTACTAAACGTAACTCATCTCTCTCTCTCTCTACATTAATTCTATTTTATTAATATTATGCTAATTTCACATATTTTTTATTTTTTTATTTTCTTCTTTAATAAAATAATAAGAAGGCAAGAGGCACCGATTTATTATTTCTTATTATTTTTAAAAATTAAAAAATCCTCAGGATTAGGTTGGGCCCAAAAATTCAGGCCCGTCACTGGGCCCGCCAAATTGCCAAAGATAATGATTTTTAAGAAATGATATTTGAGTTTAAATGGTCAAGTCGATTTATTAAATTTCTCGGTTTAGAAACTTCCAAAGACATATTTGGAAACGCAAACGTTTATTCTCTGTTATTTAGTTTTAATTGGGCAAAAAGTAAACTTAATCCAGCCATTGGGTCCATGGAGACTAACTAGAGCTGACTTTGACTAAAATTATACTAAAATTGGCCTTTTCTTTTTCTCTTGGTTTTACCTTTTCTTTATGGCTAATTGGAAGTTGAGATGACATTCTTTTCGACCCGATTAATATCTCGACCCAAAAAAATAGATATAGAGATTAAAAAAATAGATTTTAATTGGATGTTAAAAAATAGACGTGGATATGAATTTAGATATGAGTCTAGTGATAACCTGAATCGATAGATACCCATACTCTACCCTTTTTTTATTGACTCTATTTTTTTGTTTTTTTCTTGAATATTTATGGTTAGATATAATAAAATATTAATATTTATGGAAGAAATATTTTTAAAATCTCCATTTTACTCCTCGGTCCTCATCTTTTTATCATATTTTATTTTCTTATAGGATGATAATAATGTAAACAATATGGAGATGAAGTTTTAAATGTTGTGGAGTTCACGTAAATATAATTTGAAGCATTGGATATTTATGACTTTGTTTCAATTTTTGATTGTGAAAAATACATGTTGTCTTTACACTAGATATTATGATTTTTATTATTCCAATTTTATAGTTTTTTAAGACATAAAAATCAAAATCTTGATTTATTATTATTAAAGTAATTATGATTTAGAGCTTTCGCAAAAATCTGCTCTTTATATTTTCTATTTAGAAGTTATATTTTTATTTGCTATACAACTCGATGGATATTCAAAAATCCGAACAATCTAATAGATTCAGATATGGGTAGCAAATCGTAAAAACGATAGAATTTAAATAGATAATAGACTGAGTCATAAAAAATGAATATAAATACGAGTTAAGTAATACTCGAACTGAACCCTGCTCATTATCATCTCTAATTGATAGTCATTAACTTACAAGTATGTATTACATAAACTATAATATATATTACTAATGGTCCTTACTTGAAAAAATTATTTAACCAATCTATGATTTGAAATCAAACAATAAATATATGTAATAATTCGTTAACTCTAAATTTTGGATAAATTACTTAATGAATTGATGTTTTAAAATGAATTTGAAGAATTCAAATTAAAAAATTATATATGTTAAATAGTCTGAGCTTAACCCGACTTGATTAGTTCTTAATTTATAAGAACTTTACAAGTGAAAAATATTAATAAAAATATTTTTATGTCATATTGATATTATTATGAATTTTTGAGAAAAGATTGAAGTAACTGTCTTATGTTATATGACGATCGTACCACGTCATAACCAAATCATTGCTCGAAGTTCACTTCTTCTTCGTAAGAGAAGGAAACTCAAACATCATAAACTATATATCTTAGCATTTTCTCCTCCACGGTAGAAGAACTCGCGACAATTGGAGACCTATTTTTGATTGCCATAGGATTATGAAGCCTTCATCACCGCGTCGCAATCGCCACCTTCGCTCACTGATTTTTAAGCAGATTTCCTCCACGACCAGCGACTATTGATGTTTCACTAACACTCAGCTACCACCACCCGTATTACCTTTGCAGTGATGACCTTTCTTGCCAACCGACACCATAAGCAAAGCGACAATCGTCACTCCTCTAGCCGCAAAAGAAATCTTGGCCCAGGCCTGACCTGGCATGACTCATGGGTTAGGCAGCCCGTAGCTGCATTGGGCCAAACCCATGGCCTAATGCCCCACCCACTCTAATTCAGAAACACATACAAACCCAAAACCTTCATTCTCCGAACTTAAATCTACAAAGAAAGCCACATTCTCGAGCTCAATACCCAAATAAGCAAACTTACAACAAACCCCTTCCCTCTAACAATGATAAACATGTTGGAAATATTTACGCATTATTACAAATTGTCAATTTTTGTATTGTGAGTGAAGAAATAACTAATCCACCTCACTATTTGACCCATTGCTGTTAGGAATCCCACATCGGACAAGTATGAGGGCATTTAACAATTTACAATAGTGTGTAAACCTCCCCCTCTTGAGCTAGTTTTTGGGGGTGAGTTAGGCCTTTCTAACATGGTATCAGAGCCAATTTATCTCGATAGTTTGAGGTAGTGCCCGGTTATGTCCTTTTGTCCAATATGTCTATTAGATGTCCAGTCCTGCTCTGAACTGAGGGGGGTGTGTCAGGAATCCTATATCGGACAAGTATAAGGGCATTTATCAATTTATAATAGTGTGCAAACCTCCCCCTCTTGAGCTAGCTTTTGGGGGTGAGTCAGGCCTTTCTAACAATTGCAAACAACCTTTTCTAACATTCATCTAAAGCTGATGTAAAATCTTTTACCTCAAATTATATCATTGAATAGTAACTAGAGATATCAAAAAGGGCCCGACCGGTCTGCCCGTGACCCGATCAACTCGGACCGAATAGGCGATCATGAAAGATGTCGTTTTGGAAGTTTTTCTTAAAAAAATTGACGGATTAGGTTGGCCCAGCTAGCCTGTGGCTCATCGGGCCATAAGCCGAGCCACGGGCCGACTCATCCCAACTCACCAGGCCATGGGCTACCGTGGCTTATTGTCAGGCCGGCAAGGCCAGGGGTAGCTTGGGCCCGGCCCGACTCCATTGACATCTCTAATAGTTACCTAACATTGGTGCATTAGTTCATATGACACATGATCCACAACTTGTTGAATTCATAAGACTATAGCATTTTTTAAATCAATTAATCCTCAATAATGACACGCTTTTTCTATCTCTTCCATTAAACACTTCACACTATCATTATACCCCAAAACCTTTACATTTGCAGAATGTTTTAGTTATAATTCAGCTCTCTATAAACTTACTTTGTCAAAGACAACTCTTATCTAATTGAAATGTCCCCCTTTTGGTTACATTATAAAGGACCTCATAATTAAGGTATTGTTAGAATCCAATCGTAATCGAATCACGAGTGCAAAAAAAAATAAAATTGTATAACTCCTGATAATTGAATAACTTGAATAAAACAAACACTAATAGTAAAAATCGTACCTTTTTTGAGTTTCTGTTGAAAATCTTTTGAAACTTTTTCTGATTTGTTAACCACGAGTTGTTCACTTGCCCAAACTCTAATGATATCTACAAAACAGCTTCTCAACACCTTTGAAAGAAAGAATGTAAGAGTACTAGCTCATTTATCTTTTCTTCCTATTAGCAGAAAAATCATTAGGGTGGTTTTGTAATGTTATTAAAATTAAATTCCTTAATTATAATTAAAGTCATACTCTAATTATAATTAACTTAATTTTAATAAAATCAAATATCTTATATTTGATCTTAAAATTTCTTAAACTTTATAATTAAGTCCAAATTAATTAAATTGATTTTTCGTTTACAAGTTGCTCTTTAATAGATGACCAATTAGGTTCCTAATATATTGACAATGATTATAAATTATGATTTTAATCCATAATTAGAATTATATAAATTAAAACTCCTTTTAATTTATCTTTAATTTTTCAATTAAATAATTTATAATCGTAGATCATGATTGACGTTTAGCAATATGTCATGATCATCCAAATATCAGGAATATCAAAGTGGTTGACTTAATCTGTCCATGCATGGTTATTATTTATAATTTAATCCTTTTGTTATCTAATGTTCTAATTGGATAGAGTATGAATACATTTTCTATTCTTTTCATCCAATCACGTTCGTTCTTGATAATTCATAATTGATTTATATTTGAAATTTGAAACATCTTTTTAAATGTCAATTTACTCTGATTAGATAATTACATAAATCACTACTGATCAAGAATAGTAGAATATTCTCTCTAATTATTTTATAGTGACGAATCCTTTATTGACTTACTCATATTGTATCAAAGCACTACCGACTAAATTATCCTAGAACGATTCATAAGTAGCATCAAAACATAGTAATTCCCACACGAGATACTTTAGTAATCTCAAGTCTAAGGATCAATTATATAAATATCATTATGAGGAAATCCACAGACACATAAGTAATATTCTATTCGGGATTCTCATAGTCGGGTCAGTTCAGTGACTTATTCTTTATTAATCACCCACACATTAGTTTAAGTATCTCAATATTTTAATTTATGAGAACAATTACTTTCTTCATAAGCAAAAAAAAAACATAATGTGTGCTGGTTTTATCGTTTTAACAATATCTCGTCTTGATGAAACTGCAACTAGGAACATTTAGGAATAATACATAAATGCAAATTGAATCTGACAATTATTATCTCATCATACTTTCAATTACAAAGTTATTATTCCAAAGATTTTACCTGTAGTATTAAAACATAAAATGTAATTAAATTAATACACAAAGATAAAGAAAACTTTTCATTAATTAAATAATAATGTCACAAATCAAATTGCATCTAAATGATTGGGTGCAAGGGCATAAACTAAAATATACCCCCTTCTCAAAGGTGACATTTATAAGAATTTCTATAATATGGAGATTTCAGTCACTTTTAAAAATCATGCTGCTCTTCCAACCAAGTTGCTCTTAATCTATGAGGCACCATCATTTAGTCTATCCTTGTTGTGCTACTTTGTCAACTTTATCTTGTCATTTTATCAAATAAGTTTAATTTAATAAATACTTGTACCTTGTACTTTCAAGGAAAAAGCACTAGTTTTTCATTCCCTTTATTAACTCATATCTCAACCACACCTTTGTAGTTTAATTATTATAATATTTAGGGACTCTTATCATCACTCTTTCGATCAAAATCATGATACTTCATCATTTTTATTGATGATTTTAATCATTACACCTGAATGTTTCCCCTAACTTGTAAGTTGTAAGCCCTTTCTCACTTTCAACACTTCAAAGCAATCACCAAAAATCTTTCTCTACTATCATAAAAAGAATTTAAATGCAATGACACTCCTGAACCTATTAAAGGTCCCTTTTTCCAATACATCACTAGTAACGAGTTATCATATCATATCTCTTGTTCCTATACTCCTCAACAAAATAGTCTAGTTAAACAAAAAATCTATTATATAACTGAAACTAGCATCACCCTTCTCCTTTATATCTCTTTACTAAAATTCTTCTAGTTTGAAGACTTTCATACAATATTATATCTTATTACTCTCTTTTCCACTCATATTCTTCAATACAAATCACACCATGAAGTCCTTTTTCACACCACACTTAACTTCTCTCATCTTTGTGTTTTTGGTTGCACATGTTTTCCCTTTCTTAGAACTACCTGCTGTGATAAATGACATTGAAATCCATATTGTGGGTTTTCTTAGGATACTACCATGCACACAAAGGCTATCAATACCTTGATTCTCAAACTCATCGACTAATCTTCTCTCACCATATTCGCTTCATTGAAACTACTTTCCTTTATAAAACTCATTTCCTTACCATCCCTATCATACCACCCTCTCAAGTAATCGTTCCTATGCCTTTCAACCCACTTACTTTAACCCATCAAACATCCTTAAACACATCATCTTTACATACATCCAACTATTTACCCTTTACATCATGACACTTTATAATTACTAGAACTTGTGATAAAATGTATGTTCCTTGATCTTTTTCTAACTAACTTACGTCATTATCTCTTAATACACTCATGACCCTAACTCCACCTCTTTCACTTATGAAAATAAATTTTTATATTGGTATCGAGCCATGTTTAATGAGTTCATCGCTCTTTATCGCAACTTGACGCAGACCCTTATTCCTCCACTGCTTAATGTCAGTATTATTAACTGTAAATGGGATTTTTGAACTACCATTAGTCTTCAAATTTTGATTGCACTAGCACCTTTAGTCCTGTCATCAAACCTACAAGTGTACATATTATCCTCACTCTTGCTCTAATAAACAATTGATCCATTGACTAATTGGAGACACACAATGTCTTTCGTCATGATAACTTATAAGAACCTATTTATATAGCTTAACTTTATAATTTTACCAAGTCTCATTATCCTCATTGTATATGTCATCTTTAAAAAGCTCTTCATGGTCTTAAATAAACCCCATATGCTTGGTTTCATCACTTAAGTGAAAAACTTGTAAAGCTTCATTTCACTCCTTCTAAATATGACATCTCCCTCTTTATTTATTCGACCACCACTCACACTACTTATATTCTTGTATATTTGAATGACATCTTAACTATCAATTGTTCACAAACCCTTATATCTTTACTTGTACATGACATTAATATCACCTTTTCTATTAGAGTGGACTACTATTTTTGGTGTCGCATGCTGGGTTCTTTGGAAATGACGAAATAACAGCATTTTTGAGCCGGGTTTTACTTAGCCAATAGACGGTCCTACAATTGTCATGGACTATACTCATTGGATCATACGTGCAAGTGAGATGGAAAATCGGGTCTTTCAGTTTCAGGGGCTCCCTTTATATACTTTAGTCGGCTGGAGTAAACCCATAGAAGAATAGGTCAAGCTTAATACGGATGGTGCAGTGAAGCTGGACTCCAATATTGCTTCAGCAGGTGGCATTATAAGGAACTGTTAGGGACACTGGTGTGTACACTTCTTACAGAATATAGGAATCGACGATCCTTTAATGGCCGAACTCTGCGGTGTGTATTCAAGTCTAAGGTTGGAGTGAGATTGGGGATATCGACGCGTAATAGTTGAAGTGAACTCACTAGAGGTCATTAATATTCTTTCTTCCTCCCTGAATGATATGACTGAACATTCTTTTTGGTGACAGGTATCCATGACTTGATGCTTCGAGAATGAGAAGTGCAAATTGAGCATACGCATCGCGAAGGGAATCAATGTGCGGATCAATTGGCGCATTTAGCCTCTGGAGCAATGCCAGGACTGCATACCCTTCAGGAGCCTCCAATGAGCATTTTGGATGCACTCTACCGAGACATGCAATGAACCCTTTACAATAGACCCTTTCACTGGGGTTTAGACTTTACGCACTAGTCGCTTTGTTTTCTTTCCCTTGCAAAAAAAAAGCCACTCCAACCACTGATGACCTATTTTTTTCCCAAACCAAATACACTAAAGACGTTCTCATATACACTAACTTTGATTCCTTTAAACTTATTCCTACACCCATGACTGATATCCTACCTCTATTTAAAAATCAATGGCAGACCTAGTCCCATTGAATACTGCAACATTATTGAAGCCTTTCAATACCTTTATCTCTCTTGCACTAACAATTAGTTTGTTGTAAATAAAGTTTTACAATGTTGCTATTGCCCTATCAACATTCATTAGATCGTGATTAAACAGATTCTCTGATACCTATGATCTACTACTTTATATGCAATACACCTTATCAAAGCTAATAACCTCATACTCAATGCCTATTGTGATGCCAGTTAGGCTATTTATCTTAATGTTTATTGCTCTGCCTTTAATTATTTCATTTATTTATTATCAAAAATTTTCTCTTATAATACCAAAAAATAATCTAATGTTGCTCAATCTAGCTTAAAAGCTCAATATAGAAGCATTACACTTGCAATTGCTAAACTTTGCTAAATCATCTAGCTACTTAGAGAAATTAGATAACCTTACCTTAGACCTACACTACGGTACGACAACTTAGGAGCTCCATTTCTTACTATTAATTATGACCGTTGGATATGAACTACTACTAGTGTAGAGTAAGCCTTCAAAGTCTGAGCTCGATCGTACCACAAATGAGCATCCAATTGAGGACTTAATCAAGACTATTTAAAACTCTCTCTCACTTACTAATTTTTTCTCTCTTCACTCTCTTTTTTTATTCATTACATGATGCAATCCTCTCCTCTCTCTTTATACAGCAGAAGAAGGAAGAAACCAAATTAAATTCAAACACAAACCATTGTTTTTTTTTAAATTATGGAGGCTACATTTTTTCGATTATGGAAGTTGTAAATGTCATATATGGATGGTTAACTAACATCTCTCTCATTTCGCAATTGCTATCAACATTTGTTATTGGAAATCTTGTTTTAAGCTCTGTTCATAACAACAAATCTTCCTTTTCCCTCTATCCTCTGCCTTATCACTATCAGTTGGTTCCTTCGCTGCCTCTCAAGCACCAATCTTTGAAACTACTTCTCATTAATATTTGATGTTGTCTTATTGTCTTCATGGGTTGGATTTTGAATCTTTAGCAATTGAGATGTAGAAGAGGGGTTAATGTTGAACGCGTCTTTAATGGGTAAGGTTGATTCAGATCGATCTGGATTCAAAACTAGGTAGTTCAAGTTTTAGTTTGTCCAAAACTCAATCAAGTTCAATCCTAAGTTTTACGGGTCAAGTCTAATCGAGTTTTGGATCAAATTCACATCATAGGTAAGGAACCTTAGTCGAGCCCGGACAACCTCAAATTTAATTTGACCTCAATTATTATTAATCCTACAAATAACTCAACTCATAACACTTGTAAAATTTAAAAATTTATTAAAAATTAGATAACCTCTATTAATGAATTTGTCATTTGGAGATTCCTTATAAAATACTTAACCACTACTTAATATGAAATATAAGATTTTACCTTTGTCAATATAAGTGGTATGGTAACTCTCTTCTTGGTCTCTCATGGTTTTTAACGTGTGTTTGTGAATTGCACTGTGACTGAAGTGATAAGAAGATTGTGAAAAGAAAGCAATTCAATCACTCTTTTGGAAATGTAAGTACATTTTATGGTTTTCCTTTTTGGGGTTATATTTTATGGTTGAATGTTAAGTTTTGATGAGTGAAATCGTTTATTGAGTTTGTTTCAGGCGAGATCATGAGACAATAACAAAGGAAAGAGAGCCTCCGACAAGAATAATAATGCCTCCTCCTCCTCTTAAGAAGGATGGTGAGGGTTTTAAGATTGAAATCGACAAATCACTCTTCTCTGGTGAAAGAATTTAGCTTCTCGTCGCTTTCTATAACTTTGTAATTTGTGTTCAGTTTCTATGACTAGTCTGATGAATGTCCTACTTCATTGTTGATGATTAACTTCTCTCTTCTAGTTTAGTTTTTATTATATGAATATGCCATGAGTTTGGTTATATCCTAAATTGAAGAATGTAGAAACTCTTGTTGAAAGGTTGCATATGAATAGATATAATCATTGTACATAAAATCTTAAATCCTCGTATTAATTTAACGTTTCATTATTTTAAAGTACACATTTGCTGCATATATTATTAAAACAAACCTTTAATCCATGTTATGTATACTTACGCAGCATGTCATCTTTGAGTTGAAATTACTTTGGATATGTAATACAGAGCACAGATTACCTGTCTAACTTAACTCTGTCCTACTCTGTCCAACTTAGTAACGACGCCGTTTTTGTCTTAAATAATCAAACCACTCGTTTCTTTGTCCAAGCATGTCAGATCACCTGTCTAAGCCAAGTCGTTTCTCTCCTTACCTTGAACACACTCACATGTTATCAAAATCATGTTTAATAAGTTTATTATTTATGTAGAGGCCAACTTTTGCAGTACAGGATTAATATTAAATAATATTAAGTGTAAATTTATTTATTTAGTATTATTTAGTAATAATCAATTATAATTGTTAAAAAATGTAATTATTAATTAATAAATTATATTTCCATTATTCTAATAACTGTTAAATATTATTATTAAATTACTTATTCTTATTAAATTTATTGGATAGTAATTATTAAATTTATTATAATAATTGCTATAATTCCTTGTTAATAATTTTATTAATCTTTTGCTTATATTGATTATTACAATTATTATTAGTATTAGTATTATTATTATTATTTGTATTATAATATTCGTTATGGTTAATTAATTTATTAATAATGTTAATTATTATTGTTATTATGAAATTTGTATTATTATTATTATATTATATATATATATGTTTTTATACATTATTATATTATTATTAGTATTATATTATTATTATTATGATATTAATTATTATTATTATTACTACTATTATCATTTTTTTAATTATATTAGATATGATAATTATATTAATTAATTATATTAATTTCTATTAGTATTATGAAATTTGTTATAATTACTAATTTTCTTCTTATTATTATTGACTTTATTATTCTTAATAATTTTATTATTGTGATAATATTTAATTATTATTATTTATTTTTCTGACTGGAGTATATATACTTAGTATTATAAATGTAAAACATTTTTTACAAACGGTTTATTATTACTATTAGTATTATTATTAATATGAAATTCCTTATTATTATTGTTGTTATTATTTAAACTGTTTATTATTATTCATAACATTATTAAATTCCTTATTTTTATAAAGTGTATTATTATTAAAACTAATTATAAGGAATTATAAAAAATAAGCATATAATTATGCCTTATTATTATCAACATCTAAATTAATAATAATCAGGGATTTAATCTTCCTTTTTAATACCATTAATAAATAGAGAATTTATTAATTATAAGAACAATAGTAAGTAGAGAATTTATTAATCTATGGATGATTATTGTTATAAATTATAACAATATTATCATCATATTTGATAATAATAATCTTATTATTAATATTGTTATTATTATAAACCTATAGATAAATAATTATAAAAAGAGGGCTACAAATGTGACCTTATCTTTGAGAGTCAACTTCTCCTTCTTGTGCAACATATGCAATATCTTACTCTATTGGTTTACTTACATGCATAACTTGAAACCATAGTTATTTGGTGCTATCTTGTTTTATGTTGTTTTATTAGTGTCTTATCAATACTACATCACTGTAGTAGAATTTTAGGACATTCAAAGGATAAGAATGTCTTCTATGCTTAGAAAATCCACAAACATTAAAAAATAATAAATTGAAGTTACAGTATTTAAACAACTTTGGTATTTAAACAATTTTGAATCAACTGTTGGTTAGCAGACACTGAATTTACTATCACGGCTTGGGTCTTAGAAGATAGCAATACGAGTGACTACTCCTATATAGCACATACATACCATACGTGACTGCTCCTATAACGCATACAAACAATCTTGTAATTAGTATAGCCAATCTTCTTCACTATGCTTAGTTCCTAAAATGCAAAATACATAGGATATAATTCCGTTTTACAATTAAGTTCATTTGTAATGAAACTAATAGACAAAAGATTATTAGGAAGCTACACTCCAAATATTTTGTGTAGTGTTGAACAGTAGATAGCCTCAAGTTATTTGTGGTTACATAAAATTGACTAGCCATGAAATGTCTAGGTATGGTTGTTGGTGACAAGTGTCTAGTGGTCTTTTAGTACACTGTCTAGCACCTTTCCTAACAAGCACAAGAATGTGGAAGTCATCTGCAGGTCTAGCAAAGTTTAATGAATTTGGTGAAACCAATTGATGCTTTTTACTCCTAACACAATGTTTGAATATATACGACGTATATAAATGATTTGTGTATGGAGTTATTTGAGATTGTTGACATATTGTTTCGACCTTTGATGAGAACATACACAAATCTCTCATTTTTCCATCTATGTTCCTAACACATTGTTTGAATAGATATCACATATATAAATGATTTGTGTATGAAGTTATTCGAGATTGTTGACATATTGTTTCGACCTTTGATTACAACATACACAAATCTCTCATGTTTCCATCTATGTTCCTAACACATTGTTTGAATATATATGACATAAATGAATGATTTGTGTATGAATGATTTATGTATAGAGTTATTTGAGATTGTTGACATATTGTTTTGACCTTTGGTTAGAAGAAGTAAGAGTACTTATATAAATTTGCAGCAACTATCCAAAGATATGGACATGACGTCTTCAACTAACACTACATTAAATTCAAATAATGATAATATAGTCTGTTATTATGGTTTAAGAGGTCTGTTAAAAACTGCATTAAGTGAATTGTAGAAGTTTTTTTTTACTTATGTTGAGTTTAAAAATATGGTTTGTTCTAGACAAGTAGATGTAAAATAAACTATTTATTTTAAAACTTGAGTTATGAGAATGAAAACTCGTCCTTTGAATGTTATATGTTGCACTATGTTTACTATTTTTTTTGTTTATTGTTTTGTTATTCATCAAGTTACTGTAATATGGCCTCGTCATAAATGATTAAATACAAAATTATCAGAATAAATAATTGGAGCAACATGTCCAATTGTGATTAGATATAAAAGTGATAATATCAATAAAGTGATTACATTACAATTTGTTTATATACAAAAAGTTATACTATCTATCCGTTCATATATATAGACAACATCAATTTAAAGTCTTCGAATCAACCACATTGCTTCCCTCATTTTCGCTTGACTGAGAAGGTTATCCATGTATTGGTTGATTTCTTGATGATCTCCGCCACATTGCTATAGTTTGTAACCGTTGAGAAGTTATGCTAGGTTGTCCTTTAAACCTCAGACCTCTTGGTTTAAAAGACAATTTAAATGAATGTGGATCAACTTCTCCAAACTTCCAATTACGACTATGCGACGAGCTACTAACCTACAAATAAACATGTCGTTAACAGTATTCAATCTTGAAAGAAATCAATTGGTTGAAGAGATAAATATACTCAAAATATTGCTTTGTTGACTTGCTACAACAACCTGTTCAGGTTGTGAGGAGACATCAGGAATGACCTAGTAAATATGAAACAAATAATGTCAAAAATGATCATTAGATATATGAACCAATATATACAAAGAATTTGTCATACCTATGGAGATTGCTGAGCGGGTTGAGTTGATGAATGATTGTTACATTTTCTTGCATTGTGACCAAAATTGCCACATTTTCCACATTTTTGTACTTGACCCTTTCTACTTGATTTGTTTGGATTTCTCAACTTAGTAGGCTCATTTACTCCTTGTTGGACCTCGAAATTTTGGTGAAAATGAGAAATATTAAAAATGAAATTTAATGAGAAGAAATTGGTGAGAAAATTTATGAATTTAAGGAAATTTGATGAAATTAAGAAAAATTTATGAGAAATGAATTGTTTAATTTTGAGGACTTTGATATTTGAGTGAACTTA
>JAOSBP010000016.1:8433-24026 GCA_027563825.1 Erythroxylum mucronatum
AGGTAAGATCTAGCAGTCTTTAATTTGTTCTAGCTATTCCCGGGTCAAAAGAGTTTGCCCCGGTTAGGTTCTCCGACTTCTGCGTGGATACCGTTAGAGATGGCCTACTTTGGTCGTTATAGTTTGACTTTTCATATAGACACATGGATCCTAGCTTTCGGGAACGTCCCGGCAACAAAAATTTTTGTTTTTTGCACCGCTAGTATGTGATACTTGCACCGGGATTTTCCTACAACTAAATGAGCATTAAGTAGCTTTTATTCAATGCAAATTTAATGATAGATAAGAGAGTTGAAACCTAGCCAATAAGTCACTCTATTGGGCAGCAAGTGACTTCTCTTGGCCAGCCTTGGACTCTTTAATGGTCTAGGAATGAGCTTCAATTAAATCAGATTGGATCAAGGCTTTATAGTCCCCAAATGGTTTCTATAAAGCCTGAAACTTCATAAAACAACTCAACCCAATTTCTTCTTTGAGTTCTTGATCGGTGGCTTCCTTTCTTACTCCAAGGCCCATTGCTTCAATATCTTCAATGGCTAAAATGGATGGTCCTCCATCATCCTCCCCATCTTCAAAGGCTTGAACATTTTCATTTGGAATCATTGTATCTTCAACATATTTTGCTAAGTCACTTACATTGAATGAATTTGAAATTCCATAGTGGCTTTGTAGCACCCCCTTACCGCAGAGTACGCACCGGGACGCCCGGAGGTCATTCTGGCACATATCCTATGATAAAGGCGCACTACGCTCGAAACTACACTTACTCCACATGGCATCAATTTAATAATTGCTCAAAAGCACCAATATGAAATTCACAATATTTTTGAAATCAAATGTTTCCTCATTTCACTACTCGAAAAGCAAAACTTTACAAAGTCATTTTCAATCCTTAATATATACATATTTCTACCAAGTCTCAACAGGGTCACTACAGTACTGAGGAAACGATACAAAACAACTAGCTATGTCATCCAAAACATTCTAGATGACCGGCCGTTGCGCCATTGCTTCACTCTAATGCACACTCTGCGCTGTAATGGAGCCACTCAATTCACTAGCCATCTATCGGTCCTGAAAATAATATTGTAATTTTGCTGAGTTTTGCGAACTCAGTGAGTTAACCATCATCGATGGTTTCCTCAATCAAGCACACACCAATTCACATAACATTTATTTCACCATTAAGCATAATTCACAATTATCACAATTGAGCACTATACACAATTAGCATTGAGCATTATACACATTGATCACATTCTCATGTACATATAAGCCATTTTACACTTCATGTTACATTTTCACATAGCATACATCAATCACTCACTAGAACTTGTTCAATCATAATGTACATGAAATGCTTATGAGACCCGTTCCAATTTTTACGTTGTTGAGACCGAGTGCCTGAACTGTCCCGTATCCTTTGGATACTAGACTCATTGATCGTTGAGCCATTGGCTCTAAAACACTTTCGAGCTCGAGGCTCGTTTTTCATTAGGTGAGCTTTCAGCTTTATCGGTGGCGACTAAGGTCCAACTGCCATTATCTGTGTATGCATTCATGAATGGGATGCATGTCATACAATTCGTCACATTATCACACATAGTTCCCATATTCACATCAGTCAACGCTTCAATAATGCAATAGCCAGTACACAATTCAACGGACCTTCTGTCCGGCACCCATAATCCAATCAATCACATTCATTCATCCAATTTACCCATTAACAAAAACATATTCATTCATTCATTTAAAACATTAACAATTACGAGGAACCGTCTAGGTTACTCACCACTGCTTCCAAAGCTAACGCCTGGAAGGTCCGGCAACGTCCGTAGGTTGACGTTCCAGTTGCTCCTCTATAACCAAATAACATATATAAATCACAATTTGCACAAGTATCAATGTTTCATAATGCACAAGAATGAAAAGAAAGATGTACAATACATGCATGACAATCCCGGGTATCAATCCATCCATTACATTGCCAAAAACATGCTCAGGAGAGCACTTAAGTACTATACCGACTTCCATCAAGACCTTGCACATCTTATGGATTGAATCAACTTTCCACTTCTTCATAGGATTATAGCCTTAATTCTCTAGTTTACTACAAAAGAAGAATCATCTCATTCGGAATCTTATAAGTCCAAATATCATCAAAACATTGAAGTATGTTTGGAAACTATGCCCGTTGACACTGTTCTAACAGACTCTCACACTTGCATTTAATCAATCTCTTTCAATTTAACTTAAATTAATACAAAATTTGGTGGAGATATAGGAAAATGTGTTAGGAATCCAATGCCCTAAGAATCAAGTCATTTGGAGCTCTAGAGAAAGAGTTATGGTCAAAATAAGCAACCATGTTCATGCTTGATTTCCAATTTGACCTAGTTTGGAGCGAATGCCATAACTTTCTCTACACAACTCAGATTCCTTTCGTTTTTGTACCAATTAATATGTAGACATCCGGATCTACAACTTTCATGAAGACCCAAAATTGAAATTCGGACGTTAAGGGGGTCACACGGACCGTGAAACATCACACGGTCAGACCGTGTGACAATCTGCTGGAAATGTGCCCCCCTCGCCCAGTTACACGGGCTGTGTAAATTTACACGGGCAGGCCGTGTAACAATCTGTTCCCATTAATTTTTCACTTCTCAAACCTTCCACAAATGATCCTAAACCCATTCTAACCTTCCATACACTCTTAGGCAACCCCAAATCACCTATTCTTAAGTAATTATCACTCCAAAATCACTTAAACACAATTCAAACTTCATTAACAATCAACTTCCAACTCATTCCCAACATCATCCCTATGAATTCATCCTTCAATTTCATCCAAGTTAAACTCAACATCTACCATGCATAATGATAGAAGCCTTTCATACATAAATCATATCCCTTAATGAATCAAAAGCACTTCAAATGGAACACAATCATGCACCTTTATTCACAACACTCTCAACATTCAATTTCCTAACTTCATGCCATCATTTAGGACTCTTCAAAACCAAATTCACAACTATCATGTACATAAGAATTTCAGTTCATCACCTCTAGTTCCCTTTACATCAAACCTCAATTCATTTAGACTACTAACAAGACAATTATGTCTATCCACTTGGACTTCACTCAAGAATTAAACTATGGCAATTTTCCAGATTTTCACATATTCAATCCTTCACTTAACCTAATTTCTCATTTCCATTCCTTCATCCATCATATATTCAATTCAACATCAAGCAAGCATTGACAAGCAATTCATGAACTATCATCAAAACAGGGCATAAAAATAGACATAGTCATCCAAGTCCCTATTTTCCACACATCATCCAAAATTCCAATTCTCTCTATCCATTTTCATGAATTTACCTCAACATCCATACTCAAACATAAGCATAAACTCAACTCTCTATATACTTTTCCATGAACTAAATTCAACATACACACATCATGAACCATTATGAGCATCAATTTAGACACATACATCAACCTACACTCAAATCCTCAAACTCCTCATGATCATCATGCTAGCTTCAAATAACCATACATAAAACATTTAAATAACAACTTACTTGATGTAACCACTAAATCTTCCAATTCTTCAAGAATTTTACCAAGACCTAGTTTGCTTCTTCACCAACGACCATCATCAATCAAGGGTAAAAAGGGTCACTTGTATGAAGAGCAAGAAGAAGATAGCAAGATGACCAAGAGGCAAGAAGATGATAATAGCTAGGCTTCAAGTGATCACAATTCAAGAAGAGAAGGAGAAGGAAGGTGGTGCACGAAGAAGAGAAGAGGAAATTCACAAAACCTAGCTTTGACCAAGAGAGTGTCGTGTATGAGGGAGTAAGGAAGCTTAATTAACAAGTAACTTAGGTTAAAAAGCTAAATACATGGCTATTATGAAGCCATTTGTCAAGCTCCCATGAATCCTTCTTAATTTAATCAAATTTAACCCAAATTCCAATAAATACCACTTGTCAAATAATCCCTATAGCCATATGGCCAAAATTCAATTCCATAGGCACCAAATTCTCATACTGGTTATCGGTTGGTCTGCTGCCCGGTATTTTTTCCAGTCCGAGTTTTTACCCCGAAAAATTCCAGAAAATTTCCTAAAATTCTCCAATATTATAAAATCAATAATGGCACTCTCCAAATAAATTTTTAAAATCAATAACCCATACTTTTCAAAACAGTCACATTAATGACCACATATACCGGGAAAGTCAATGTATGCATGTACAATAATTTCATGTGCAACAAATTCATTTTTCACATTATAAGTAAGTCTCTATACACATAAACATACATTTGCATTTCTAAGCTCTCATTGTTCACCCATATTTACTATTTTACCCTTCCCGATGGGACCGGGATGTTACATAGATGGCTCTCTCTCAATTACTATATGTTCACTGTGGAGATAATGGTGGGTTAGTGATTGTGTTCTGATTATAGGTTCCGGACAGAAGGTCCGATGTATTGGGAAGCGATGACATAGAAGTGCTATCTGTCTGTGAGTTGAATCTATGAACTAATTGCTTCTGATGTGATGAAGTGTGACACGTGAATTGAATCTGTGAACTACTTGTTTCTGAATGTGTGACTAGTGTTAAATATATGCGTGGACATGAATGAGATTGTGAAATGCCCCACTTTAATGTGGAAGGCCGAACTAAGGTCTGGCAATATGAGAATGTGAATGAATGGGATAGATACTTGTGAGTGACGCATTCCATAGCATGAATGCATGAACATAATGGAAGTTGTGACCAAAGCAGCCACCGATCAGAGCTATAAGCTCAACAAGTGAAAAAGAGTCTCGAGCTCGCAGGGAAGTAGTGCATACCTAGAGAGCTCTCCTACCCCTAAGACGATCAGAGCTATAAGCTCAATGAGTGAAAAAGGAGCCTCGAGCTCGTAGGGAAGTAGTGCATACCCAGAGGGCTCTCCTACCCCTGAGATGCGTTTAACACTTAATGAGCCCTATATGGGACAGTCCAGGCACTCGGTCACAACAAAGTAACAAACAAAAAAGTGAGTCTCATGAGCATCGCATATGCATAATATGAATAAGTTAGCGTGTTAAACGTGAAATATTATGAATGATTCAGTGTACTGAATATGGAATTGTGACTTATGGAATAACAACCATGTGGCACCTCTGAATGTACTGTTGTGAAATAACCTGTGAATTGTTCGAGTATGATCATGTAGTACTTATGAATATGAAACTGTGGAATATCTATAATATATGTGATTGTTGCATGGATTGGGTGAACCATCGATGATGGTTCCTCACTGAGTTCGCAAAACTCACCCAAAAATTTGCAATTATTTTTCAAGCCTTGAAGAGTATCCCGTTAGACACGAGAGTATGCCTACTGCATGCAAGTGAAAGATAGAGGTCGAGATCAGTTCACGTCTGCATTAGTGTCATTCCCTTTTGTATTATTTGTGTTCCGCAATTTCTGTAAAAATAATGTTTTATATTGATAGTGGGGCCCGATTGGCCATGGGGACTCCATTGTTGTAATGTGCTCACTAAAATGTTTATGAATAAAGTTGGGCCCAATTTGGTTATGAATTTTTGTACATTAAATGGCTATTTTAAATCACTGTTAAGTGTTTGTGATGACTGAAAATGTATACAAAGTTATACGGGCTCACATTAACTACTGTTTTCCGCACGCATGAATGTACTCAAAAAATAAAATTTATACTGAATTTTGACTGAGTGATGTAGCACGCCACTCTTGCGGGGCACGGACTCGGATATTACCATCGATGTCGGATTCGGATCACGCGGGAGTGAGGTGTTACACATGTGATCCTTTTTTTTTCTTAAGTTCATGTTATTGTTCATTATTAATTATTAATTATTTATGTAATTATTGCAACTTTTAATTCTCTTTAACAATATTCTTATACTTGTTACATAAGGCAGTCTCTAGTTGTACTTGTTATACATGGCATGCTGATGCTTCTGAGGATGCAAAATCAAAGAAAAAAGAAGAAGAAAGAGAAGAGAAAATTCGAGGGCCAGCAGGCCATTGAGAAGTCAAGTGGTGTAAATGGGACTGTTAACAAACAGGATGGTAGCAAGAAAAAGAAGAAAAGCAAAGATAAGGATAAGTATCATGTGCCATTGTTAAGAAGAAGAAAAAAAATAAGTATTTTTTGTATGCATATGTGAGTTCAAATTAACTTTTTTTTATGTAGAAATGTTTAATTTGTGAGTGGAAATTTTTGTTTCTTGAATAGTTTTATTTTATTAGATGATTGTAGATTTTGATGTTTACGTAGTATTTCATGCTTCTGTGGTTAAGGTTTTAGTGCAATGTTTATGTTTAATTGATAGTCTTTCGTTGGTGTTATATAAATAGGGATTTACGGCTGGGACAAAATAAATTGATTGTGTAATTTATGATTAATATTAATTATTATTTGGTAATTCAACTTAAATCTATGTTGAGTAGTCACGCCCGTTACTAATTAAGTCATGGGCGTGATTTCTCAAGTCACAGTTGTGCATTTATTTTAATAATCGTTAATACCTCATGGGCCCGTGAGACAATTTTTTTTTATAATTTCATGTCTGTGAATAAATAATATTAAATAATATTAACTTGTCACAAAATATTTAATAATATTAATATCATAACATGCTCACCGGGCATGACTTAATATGTCACACCTATGAGTTTTTTCTTGTTTAATTTCATATGTGCATATAAATAATAAGAACATGCACGGTTGTGACTTATCTAGTCACAACTATGCATGCCATCATATACAGTTAATAACATGAATAAAAACACGTAATAATTTATAATTAATAAAAAATAAAATTAATAATATTTAAAAATTAATAATGTTTGACAACGAATAAAACCGTAATTAATAATCAAATAATATTTATTCAATCATGTTTATTAAATACATTTGTCTGAGATGTTAAGGCATGAAGTAGATTTTAATAAATTGAATAATTATAATTTAATTGATCAATTAATTACTTATCATTTAGTCACTTAATTATTTTTTTAAATTAATTTATTATATTAATATATTTTCTCCCACTTATCTTATTTAGATAGAGCATCACAAATAAATAAATCTTTTTGTTAACCGTTCCCAAATATTTGCCTTTTTAATCAGTTATGTGATCCACCTATTTGCTTAAGCTAAATATGCTCTTTGCTCTTCTTCTCTTCTTTGGTATGAAGAGCGTGCATTTGATGAAGTTACCATTTGCAAATATAAAATAACATATTTCTAAAACTAATTGATGATCTCCCCGGTGTTTAAAAAAAGATTAAAGTTTTGAAAAAAAATTGAGTTTGTTATATATATTTAACAAGGTTTTATTTATCTAGAAATAATTAAATCGCATGTAATATGAAGATTACTGCTCAAATTAGACTAACATTATCAGTTTTAAAATGTATGTTCAGAATTTCACATGATGCTGTATTTACAAGAATCTACTTTACAAACATCTGATAAAAATGAAAATGCAAGACAAAACAAGGCATGTTAAAAAAAGAGCAAATAAACAAAAAGTAAAGAAAATGGTGTCTTTTGATATGTTGAAATGTCAATGAATTTTGAATAATTATTTTATGAATGTGCATGAGCTAAGTCACGATTACGACCAAAGTAATAAAATATTACTGACGGTTGTCATTTAACTGATGGTTGTCATTTAACAACAAAAAAACTATCATGCGGTTATCCAGAATTTTGAAGTTTAAGAAAACAAGAAAATAAAGCAAAAAAAATACAAAAGTCACATGATTATTTTGCCCTAAAAAAGAGTCTATGACAATTTGGGTTTTTTGTTACTGTCATTAACATCTGCATTTGACGCTGGTGTGAGTTCACTGTCATTGAATCTTTTATGAAGGCTTTGTTTGACTCTTGAAGAAGATTCAATAATATCTTCTAAAAATATAAAAAAACCAAAGTATATTAGCTACATAATGCATAAGGTAACATTATTTTTTCTAAAAATGCTAGATAGATAAATAATAGATGATAATATAATTAATGTAAAAAAGAAGTTTACATAGTTTGATAAAGATAAAAATGCAAAAATTGAATGAATAAATAATGACAAAATACCAAATTCAATGAATAAATAATGACGAATACTTGAAATAGGTGCAGGTGTAATGTCAGCACTGTTATTTTGATCATCAGTTGAAATTTTATCATCTTTTCCAAGTGAAGTTGAATCCTTTTGTAATTCATCATCATCAATTTCACGGTAATAGATAACAGTGAACCGTTATCTTCCATCTGATGAGTGAACATGTATAAGTTTAATATGAAGAAGAAACGTTTTGCTTTTCAATTCTACATGGACCTTTTCTAGAGAAAGTTTGACACTCTTATTATGGCAAGGCAAAAATGTTAATTGTTAGTTATATAATAAAGATATCATAATTCTTGTTATATTAAATCGCATCTATAGTAAGTCAAAAAAATATAACTTGGTGGTAAGATTGCATAGCTTCAATTGCAGTAAACTTCAAAAGTTTTTCACCAAGTTCGCCAAAAATAGAAGCTGTGATAGCCCCCGTTTCTTCAGTCAAATCCACATCATAGTGACATCTATATTTGCTACCAAAAGTTAATGAGAATATATATGTTAATTAGATATACTGAAAGCTTGTTATAAAAGAAAAAAAGGAGATTAAAATCATAAATCTAGATGTCAAACGGGTGAGACCGATAAGTCACATGTGTGATAAGGTCTGAAGAAGGTATCATGGGTGTGTCATGGGTGTGAGTTAACATGTTACACATGACATCTAAGTACTTGCTAACGTTGTAAAAAAATCAGACATATACAAGGCATCGGAAGAAAAAGGTAGTAAATTGAAAAGAGAAAAGAGAAAAAGAAAAACCTGGGTTTAGCTGAAAGTTTCTCTCTACAAGAATTACAAGTGAATGGAACTTCATAAGTAGCAGTTGTAGAACGAAAGCATTTCTTGTATGCCATATACCAGTACTTTTGCAAGATGTGTTTGAAGGAAATATTAGCTTTAATCTATGTTGTCTGCAAGTATATAATTGGATTTTTATTAAAAAATTAATATCAAATAAGCAATTGTATAAGAATATAAAATGTATTTTACTTACTATTGGACTTGAAGAAGATGATTTTGGTAATTTTTTGGTGTGATTCGAAAGATAAATTAGGATTATATCTCAAATAAGCTTATTGGTTAATAAGGTTTTTAAGCTCCTTATTATTTCATTGTGCCCTGAAACATAATAATTATAGATATAAAAGCATTAAAATATTATAAAATTTGTATATGATTTTATTGGTTGTTGGAGTAAAGATAAAAAAATATGGTAGTATCAATTTTTAAGATCTGCAACTTCTTGTATCGGTGGATCAATAAGAATTTGATAATTTGTTGGTCCTCATTAGTAACAAAAGAATTCCACATCGACAGTATAATTGTTTGTTGCCTAATATAAAAAAGAAATGTCAGAAAAAAGAAAGAGAACTTATCTTAAATTTTGCCAACTATAAAGAATAACAGAGAATATAAATTACTGTTTGTTAACAAAAACAAATTTTTGCATTGTTGAAAGTTTGCCATCTTTGTCGATTTCTTTCTAATCCAAGACTTCAACAACCACAGCCAAATTATCTATCACATGTTAAATATATATATCATCAGATATAATAGGAGAAAATAGTCAATGTTGGAAAAAGAAATAGATAAAGGGTCTAACCAACTGATTTTTCCTTGTTGTTTATATAGTTGATAAGATCCGTGAAAGGTGTATAGTTAAATTTCATGGGGATGATGCTGTCATCATTTGGTACAGGTTCAATAGCATTGCGACTTGTAATTATCCATTTTATTTTTAAGTCTTCAATTTGGTATTTAGGGGAAGTTGCTTCACAATGGCATTGCAAATGATATATTTTTTACATGGCAGCAAAATATGACTCATTCATTGGATATCATTGTTAAATATAATATCTTCAACTTGTGATCCCTATTAATAATAAAGAAATTGTTAATAATAAAGTTAAAAAAGGAAGATTTTGAGCAAAGAAATTACAATTGTTATACCTCATAATAAAAAAAGATAAACTTTTGTCTCTTCGATGGCATGCCTGGTGATGTGACAACATGTTTTTCTTGGACAGTAATTTCATATGACCACCATTGAGCATCAAGTAAAATATCTATGATCAATAAACGTTTTGTCCATCCTAAAAAAATTTATTTAATAAAATAATTAGGAAAAATTATATGAAATGAAATTATATCAACTTGAACAAAACAATTAATATACCTTTTGACAGTTTTATACTTTATAATTTGAATAATAGAAATATTTCATGGAACACAATATTTCTTGTTGTTTGATCAAGCTTTGAAGACTCAAAAGTTCCTGGAATAATCAGAAACTTGACTGATTCAGGAGTCCAAGCTCTTAACAGAGCCACATATAGTTGTCTATGTGACAATACAGGCTAACAGAGATAAATTCATATATAATCAAGTGTTTGATTTTGGGATTTGTTTATGGTCATTGCAAAGCATAAATGAATAGGGAATTGTGTTATAACAAAAGGTATTCCATTTTTTGCGTTTTCTGAAGATTGAAAAGGAATCTTAGGTATAAAAATTAATTTTCTTTTGTGAGGTCCAAAAACAATTTCTGCATAAATTGTATGGTCTTTTAATTATCTGTGTATCAACCTTGTCCCATTGCATAGTCCCTCAGTTGGATTCAAATTTCTTAGAAGCATAATTGGGGAGCCTTCTTTGAGCAACAATTTGTGCGGAGGTAGGCCTTCAGGACTTAAAGAATTGAGAAAATCTTCATAATCTGCTTGATGCATTTGGTCAATCGATTTGTCAAAACTCATGTATGAATGCACATTTCCTGATAATTTGTTAATCATTATGTCATTAATTTCGTCAACACAACTATTTGTTGGACACAGTACACATCTATTTATCATCTGATATGGATAAGATGGATACAAGCTTATAAGTCAGGGAAGATGTTTTGAAGTAACCTAGTGAAGGCAATGGTGCATTAGAAACATGTAATTGTAATTTTAAAAAAATAAAATCGATGGTAAAATATATAATGAAAAATGTGTTAACATGTTAAGAGACTCATGCTTGTTATAATAAGGAATAACGAGTTGTTTTGGCAAGGATGTTTGATCTTGCTCATCGACTGGCTCGGTGCCTTCTCTTACACGTAATAAAAAATCATAAAAAACTGAATTTGATATAGCTCTCATATTTATCATCAAAAAGAATTTACGTATCTGTCGCCAGAGATGTGAATTTAGAAGACTTGAATCAATTAGTTGTTGTTTTGTAGCTTGGTCAATAACTGGAAAGGTTTGAAGAAAATCACCACCAAATACAACAATTTTTCCTCCAAAAGGTTGATTAGAGTCCATGATATCTTGAAGTAAATCATGAAATACATCAATGGCTTCTCATTTTTCCATGAAAGCCTTGTCCCATAAGATAAGACTAGATTCAAATATCAATTTTGCAATACTGCTTTGCTTACTTAACCATCAAACTTTTTTCTTTAAAAAATCAAGCAGGATTTTAAATCTTGAGTGAGTTGTCCTACCACCAGGAAGGAGTGATTTTGCAACACCTAATGTAGCAATAGTAATTGCAATATGTCCCTATAACCTTAAATTTGCAAGGAGAGCTCGATACAAGAAAGTCTTCCCAATTTGACCAGGACTACCAATAAAAAAACTTCCACCACTCAAAGCCAAAACTGAATCTAAAATCAAATGAAACATGTATTTCTACTTGTTATTCAACCTTGACTATAATAATAGGTCTTCTGGATCAACCTATATATTCTCCTCACTTTGTATTTCTTTACTTTGATGTTGATGATAATTAACATGAAACTAATGATCAACAAAATGGTAATCACTTAAGCTTTTCCTCATTTGTTCCAGAGATTTATTAATATCTTAAAGGGCTATTTTTTTTAATGTCATCAAATGTACACACACTATAGGAAGAAGCATATTGGTAGTCAAAACAAAGATCGTCTTTGAATATTTCCTAGAGCTGCTTAGGGTTTGTTGGTGAACAATAGAATAGGAGTGTAGCAAATAAAAGTCTAAGTGATGCTGACATTTGAAACATAACAGCTCCTCTAGAGTTTGTTGTATATAAAAATCAGAAGCTAGTAATCCTAATTACGGCGCAGCCTCCCTAAAATAGCTTCTTTTCTCACCATCAACAAGTCATCAAATGATGTTGGTCCTTTAACATGTGTAAGTAATAACCTTAAGTTATAGCTCTCTCCTTCTCCAGGATCAACAGTAACCAATCTTCCTATTACTTTCTTTCGACTTCTTTCTGACCATGTTTTTGTCTTTCGATTCCAAACAAAATGTTATGGAAAATCTTTATACAAACATTTCACCTCTTCTGCCTTTTTATTTATCAAATTCATCTTGAAAAATTTAGTCAGCAAGGTTTTCGAGAAGTCAATTTACCTCAACAAATAAAACAAATCTGCATTTCTGTTAATGGAAATAAACTGTTGATCTAGAAGATAGACCTAGAGTATATAAACTGATGGATTAATATCTGCTAGATGAAATTCATATATGAGCCACAAAGCTTCAGGAGGTGAAATCCAGTGACCTTCTTGAAAATTACTAATTTCATCAATGTCAGTTGTGGTCTTTTGATTGACAATACTAAAATTGATAAGATCATGGCCCTTAAAGACATATTTGTATAAGTATTTAACAAGCTTAGCAGTTGAGCATATTTTAACATTTATATGACAATCAATTAGAATCAAGAGGTATGGATTGTGAGGAACCAACCACCTATTATCAACCTCATGTCTGCAAATTTTGGCTTTCCTTCCATCATCTCTTCGTCTATAACATGGATAACCGTCTTCACCATGAACAATAAAAGGAGCAAAATTCTTGGGATAATGGTTTTTGCACACACCATTTCTCATGCAAGGGTAATCTTTATTCATAAAACCATAAGGACCATGAATCATATGCCTAATGACAAGAGAATATAACTGTAAATTTTGATCAGGATTTGGTATTTCAGCGGATATGATCTGATCGTAAGAATCTGAACTTAGCAATTTAGAATGCGGTTAAAATGTCAGCAATAAATGAGCATGAGGGAATCCAAGCTTCTAAAACTCAATAACATAAACAAATGCAGCCACATCTCCAGAGATTTGGTTTTTTTATTAACTCATTTTTTTAGAATTTCAAATTTAGCTTTAAATACTCTAGCCAATAAATCTGGTTTATCTTGTGGCTTTTTTTTAATGAAATTTAAGATTACCTTGCATCTCTTTCCATATAGGGTTACAAGTCATGGAAGGAAAATATCTGGTTTACCATAATTTTGTACTAGAGCCATTGCATCAATAGACTTTCTTCCCTTCAAGGATTTAATGGCTTCAGCATAGGATGGTAATTCTTCCTTTATCCATAAATCTATTTTTTTATGGAGGAAAATCAATAGACTTTCTTCCCTTCAGAAACATGATGGAGTCGTGATCTCCTCTCATCCTAAATTATTAAAGGAGTCTTATGATTATATTTCAGCAGTTCCCTGAGATTCTCCTCTAATTATACTTCTTTAGTTAAGTTACTGCAATCATTCATCACTAATAGAACTCCAGCGACTAATGCATATATGTTGATTAGGCTTATTATATAATTTGAAATAGAGAATCTCTCATTTCTCTCCATCCAAATAAGGCCTCGGGTCTTGATGACCTAAATGCATTGTTTTTCAATAAATCATGGCACTTGTTGAAATAGTTAGTTAATGGAGCTATCTTATAATTTTTTAACAATGGGAGTATGTTGAAGGAAATCAAGAAAATTTTCGTTAGTTTAGTGCCAAAGATCCCTAACCCAAGTTCCTTGAAGGATTTCGTGCTTATTTCTTATATCTAAAAAATCATAAAGCTTTTGGTCTTAAAGCTCAAAGGAGTGCTTCGGTCTTTGATAAATCAAATTCAAAATGCATTTATAACAAGTAGGCAGTTTGGTGATAATGTACTTTTGGCCTAATAGCTCTTTAAAAATTAGGAACATTCCTTTAAGATTTGTAATATGAAAATGAATTTTAATAAGGCATTTGACTCAATTGATTAGAGATTCATCGTTAACACTTGACACACTTTAGGCTTTCCTCCTAGATTCATCAATTAGATCCCTCGATGCATTTCTGTTGTCTCACATAGTTTACTAGTTATTGGTGTATCTATTAGATTCTTCAGTACAACTAAAGGGTTAAGGCAATGGGATTCCTTAACTCCCTTATTCATTCACCTTTAGCTTGGAAGTTTTATTAAGGCCTAATAGTCATATATGTTGGACCCCGAACTTTTCTTGAAAGTTGGAATTATTAAATGAAATTAAATGAGAAATTGGTGGTGATTTATTTATGTGTAAAGAAAGGGAAAATTCTTGAATTTGAAATAATATACAAGATTAAGGTAGTGAATGCAGTAAGTTGATGAAGAGTGAATAATTAATTTTGGTTTTTGGTGATTACGAGATTTTTTAGTAAACTTGTATGTTTAAGGGTACTATGAAATTTATGATGAATAAGTTGGTAGAAATGGAGTGGACATGACTAGAATAAAAAGTTGAAATGCTGTTTTTGTTTTTGAAACTTTCAAGTTTGGATGTTGTTTAGGGTGAACTTTTGGGACAACCACTTTGATTGGAATTTTGACCCTTATAGAGGTAGAAATTATTCTTAGGGTCTTCATGAAAGTTGTAGATTGTCTTTTTATCTTTCCTTTGATATAAAGTATCGAATTTTTGGACAATGGAGTAGAAAGATATGATTTTTAGAAGTTATGATGCTGTTAGGATAAAATTGTCGGATAGTTGCTTTGTCGTGGACTTTTGACCATTTTAGAGACCAAAATTGTTTTTAAGTTTTTCATGAAAGTTGTAGAGCTTTCTTTTAGTTTTCCATTGATACCAAATTTGCAAATTTTGGAGTTATGAGTCAAAAGATATGGGTTTTGGAAGTTAGGATGTCGGATTAGAGAGAGACCAGGAGGCTGGCACTTGCGAGAGTGCGACGCGACCGATTTTTGCTTTCCTCCCTGATCCGACCTCTCTCTACTTTTTTGGCCATAACTTTTTCGTCCGACCTCCGATTGACCTGATTTTTGAAGCGTTGGATTTCTGAGACATTCCTCTACCGCTCCATAAAAATTTATAGCTTTTGATATTAATTTGAAAAAGATGGATTGAATCAAAGTGAGAGGATCAGTTAAAAGAGTATGAGTTAGATATTTTTTTGGACATGCTTCAGTATTTTGGAGATATCTCGATCTGTAGAGTTCCAAATGAGTTGATTCTTGTTTCTAAACAAACTAGAGACATGGAGCTACAAGTTATCTGAAGGAATCAAATTTTAATTTAGCTCTTAAGACTTTCAATTTATAGAGTAAAGTTGGGTATAGTGTACAGTCTCGGTTTAGTAACAGTCCGAAAGTGTTTGGGCCATAAC
>JAOSBP010000024.1:0-10594 GCA_027563825.1 Erythroxylum mucronatum
ATGAACCAGAGTTGGAGAGTATGATCTTTGCTGATGAAAACAATGCCAATGTTTGAGAGTAAAGTGATTAGATGGTGGATACTTTAGTTAGATTTTTTGGTTGTAAATACCCATGTGAATGACTAATTCTACTTTTGGATAGGAGATTGTTGACAAATTGCTTAATGGAATATATGCTCCATGTTTTTTTAGAGAGGCTTATAAAATACCAAATATGTATGAACTATCAAAATGTTGGAAGTTTTGAAACACATTAATCAATATATATATCATATTATGAATTCTGAATTTTTTTTCTTAATTCTAAATTTTATAATATATGTATATGCCATGTCTGTGTCCACCAAATTTTAGAAGTTGGTGTGTTCCCGTGTCCGTGTCCGTGTCATGTCCCGTGTTTGTGTCCGTGTCCGTGTCTGTGCTTCTTAGGGTGGGATGAATTGGTAAATAATAGGAGGAATAGGAAACCACCTATATGTACTTGAGAAGAGATGAAAAGAGTGAAGAAGAAGAGATTTGTACCACCTTATTATTATAGAAAGTTATACCAGCAATTACATAGGCTCACACAAGGAACTAGATTAGTAAAAGATTATCACAAGGAGATGGAGATACTATTGATTAAAGCTAACATAGAAGAGGAGGAAGAGGTGACAATGGCTCAGTTCATGGGTGGATTGAATAGGAAAATTGTTGATGTGGTTGAATTGCAACATTATATGGAGATGGAGAACTTGGTGAACATTGTCATGAAGGTAGAGAGACAATAAAAACAAAGAAAGGCAGCCAAGTCTTTCTCAAACTCTAGCAGTAAATGGAATCCAAAATGGAGCAAAAATGAAGATTAGAAGAGGGAGCACTATACAAATTTCAAGGAGAAAAGCAACGAGTTAAACAAAGGCAAGGGGAGGAGTACTTTAATTCAAAAAGGTACCATGATTCATCCTTTAAACCTTCTAAACATAGGGATATCAAGTGCTTTAAATGTCAAGGGCATGGTCACTATGCATCTGATTGTCCTAATAGGAAGACTATGTTTATCAAAGGTGGTGAAATTGTTTATGAGTCTGATGATGGTAATGAGTCTGATGGTAGTGATTTAAGTACACCATCTTTGGAAGATTTTTCTGATAATGATGAGAATGTTAAGTATGTTGTGAAGGAAGAATCTTTAGTTACTACTAGACGTGTATTGAACTTAAATGTGAAGGAATATGGCCTAGAACAAAGGGAGAACATATTTCACACGAGAAGCATAGTAGGTGGGAAAGCTTGTAGCATGATTATAGATGAGGGTAGTTGCACTAATGTGGCTAGCATTACTTTGGTAGAGAAGTTGGGGCTGAAATGTGATAAACACCCTAATCCATATAGACTACAATGGTTGAATGAAAGTGGTGAAGTTAAAGTTACTAAGTAAGTAGTTGTTGCATTTTCTATTGGTAGATATGTGATGTGTACGATGTCATGCCTATACAAGCTGGTCATATATTGGTGGGTAGGCTATAGCAATTTGATAGGTGTGTTATGTATGATGGGTACATAAATAGGTATTCTTTTATGTATAATGGGCAGAAAGTTACCTTTGCTCTTTTATCACCCAAAGAAGCATACCTTGAACAGTTGAAAATTCAACAATCATCAAGTGGGGATTCAGGTAGTAAGGTGAAAAAGAAAGAAGAGAGAAAAGAGGCCATGAGAGAAAATAATTAAAATAAAGGCCCAATGGTGAGTGACTACATAAGTGATGAAAAGAAAGTGGGATGTGTAGGAGAGAAGAAGTTAGTGAGTGAAAAGAAAGAAAAGAACATAAAAAGTGAGCAAAGGAAAATTAAGAGGAATGAAAAAGTTAAGACACAATCATATTTTTATACAAAAGAGAGAGAGTTAAAGAGTGCATATTTAGGCAAGAGAGCTTTAATCTTGATTCGGTTTAAGGAAACTTTGTTTACTAACACTGACCATGACCCAATTTTGCCTAGTGTGTTTGTGACCTTGTTGCAGGATTATGATGATGTTTTTCCTTAAAAAGTACCCCATGAGTTACCACCTTTGAGAGGGATTGAGCACCAGATTGACTTGGTACCAGTAGCTCAAATTCCTATTCGTCCAACTTATTGAAACAATCTAGAGGAGACGAAGGAATTACAAAGGCAAGTGGATGAATTGCTTAAGAAGGGGTACGTGACGAAGAGCATGAGTCTTTGTGTTGTGCTAGTTCGTTTAGTACCAAAGAAAGATGAAACTTAGAGGATGTATGTGGACTGTAAAGCGATCAACAAGATCACTGTAAAGTATCATCATCCTATTCCTAGATTAGATGAGTTGTATGATGAGTTGCCTGATGCTTGCATATTCACTAAAATTAATTTAAAAAGTGGTTATCATCAGATTAGGATGAAAGAAGGTGATGAATGGAAAACTACATTTAAAACCAAATATGGATTGTATGAGTGGTTAGTTATGCCTTTTGGCTTATCCAATGCACTTAGTACTTTCATGCGTTTAATGAATCACGATTTGCATGAATTCCTTGGTAAATTTGTGGTTGTTTACTTCAATGACATCTTAATTTAGAGTAAGAATTTAAATGAACATATCATGCATGTTAAGACTGTTTTGGATGTGCTTAGGAAAGAGAATTTGTATGCAAACCTTAGGAAGTGTTCATTTTGCATGGATAAAGTTGTTTTCTTAGGATTTATGGTAAGTTCTAAGGGAGTTGAGGTTGACTCTGAAAAGGTAAAAGCTATTTAAGAATGGCTGACACCTAAGTCAGTTAGTGAGGTTAGGAGATTTCATGGCTTAGCAGGTTTTTATAGGCGATTTGTTAAAGATTTCTCTATTATTGCTGCTCCATTGAATGAAATCATTAAAAAGAATGTTGGTTTTAGATGGGAGAAAGAACAAGAAAATGCATTTAATACTTTAAAGGAAAAGTTATGTACTGCACATATTTTACGTTTACCTAATTTTTCTAAGACTTTTGAAATTGAATGTGATGCTTCTAGGATTGGTATAGGGGCTGTTTTAATACAGGAGAATCATCTCATAGCATATTTTAGTGAGAAGTTGAGCGGATCAGTTTCGAACTACTCCACTTATGATAAAGAGCTTTATATCGTGGTGAGAGCTCTTGAAGTTTGGGAACAACTTACTACCTAAAAAGTTCATGATACCTAGTGATCATCAATCTCTCAAATACTTGAAAAGATAAGGGAAATTAAGCAAAAGCCATGCAATTTGCGTGGAGTATCTTGACACATTTATGTATGTGATTAAATACAAGCAAGGTAAAGAAAATGTTGTGGCTGATGCATTATCAAGAAGGTATGCTTTGATTTCTATGCTTACTTCTAAGTTACTTGGATTTGAGCATTTGAAAGAGTTGTATGTGGAAGATGTTGATGTTGCTAATGTCTATCAAACTTGTGAACATGCTACATTTGATAAGTTCTATAGGCATGAAGGATATCTTTTTAGGGGTAAACAACTTTGCATTCTTGCATGTTCTATCAGAGAGACGCTTGTTAGAGAATCACATAATGGAGGGTTAATGGGGCATTTTGGTGTGCAAAAGACCTTAGATATGCTTAGTGAACATTTTTATTGGCCAAATATGAGAAAATATGTGGAAAGGGTTTGTGCCAAGTATATTGCATGTAAACAAGCTAAGTCTAGGTCTATACCTCATGGTTTGTATATACCTTTACCTGTACCTAATGAACCTTGGACTGATATATCTATGGACTTTGTATTGGGTTTACCTAGGACTAGGAAAGGTAGAATTAACATATTTTTTACTCTGGACATATTTAGTAAAATTGATCATTTCATTGCTTGCTAGAAAACATATGATGCAACAAACATTGCTGATCTTTTCTTTAAGGAAGTGGTTCGGCTTTATAGTGTGCCAAGGACCATTTTTTCATATAAGGATGTTAAGTTCCTATGTCACTTTTGGAGAGTTTTGTGGAGAAAGTTGGGTACTAAGGTTTTATTTTCTACTATATGTCATCCATAAACTGATGAACAAACTGAGGTAGTTAATAGAAAAAACTTGAAAACTCGGGAAGATTGCTTGCCTTTCATTGAGTTTGCATATAGTCGTTCTATACATTCTTCTACAAGTTATTCTCCATTTGCAATTGTGTATGGTTTTAATCCATTAATTGTGTTAGATTTGATGCCTTTACCTTTGATTGAGATTGCTAGTTTAGACGGCAAGAAGAAGGCTGACTTGGTTAAAACAATACACAAGAAAGCATGTGCACAGATTGAGAAAAAGAATCGCATATATGCAAAAAAAAAGAGAGGTAGAAAGCAAGTTCTCTTTGAACCAGGTGATTGAGTTTGGGTGCATATGGAAAAAGAAAGATGCAAGGGGTGATGGACCATTCTAAGTGTTGGAATGCATTAATGACAATGCATACAAGATAGACTTGCCAGGTGGGTATAATGTTACTACTACTTTTAATGTTTATGGCTTATCTCCTTTTGACTTTGATTCAAATTTAAGGACGAATCCTATTGAAGAGGGAGGGGATGACGTGAACACGACCTTGGGACTTTGCGAAATAGCGCCAAAGATGAGGTAATAATGTCGGAGGGACCAAAACAAGATCAAGAGCTAAGAAGTTCAAATAAATGCTTCAATCCTATATAGGCCAAATTGTAGATGACATAGAATCTCAAGAGACAATGGGAGCTAATGGCAAGATAACTAATCAAGGTGGGCGGAATGAGCAAGAAGACTTTCCTTCTTATTTAATTAATTATTTTATGTTAGAAGCATAACTTTCGGCAGCCCACTACTTATGTCTTGGGCTTGTTTAAAACTTTTAGGTTTAATGGATTGTATTTTAGAAATATTAGTTTGGGTTTTAATTATTTTAGTGAAAGGCCCATGTTTAAAGGCCTTTTAACATAATTAGGGTTTCTTTCTTTCCAAGAGGTATAAATACATCGTAATAAATATTGTTTAGGGTTAGATTGGATGAGTAACGAATTCTTAAGGGAGGATTTCTTGTCTTCTTCTATTGCATCAAGAATATAATTCTTATCAAGGTAAAAACTTGTGGTGAATTTCTATTCTTATTTTCAAATCAACCTTATTATATGTGTCTCCTTTTATATAATTGATTGAGGGTTCATTAGGATTGGAGATGTCATCTTGTTCACGTTTTCATCCAAAGTGTGTGTTTAAGGAGTTTCGGGTTCTTTAACCTTGGGATTCCACATCAGAAGTCGGGGGGTTTTAAGGCTTTCACGGCAATTTTTGACGTCACTATCGTCTACTTTACCCCCACTTTCTTCCTCGTCGTTTACAAAGGCTTGTTCTGGCATAACGTTTAATTGGTTAAACTTATCTTCGCCTGGCACAAGGCTTATTTTCTAAAATTCTTACCATTGTTTATTATTAATAACATCAGTGAAATAGCAACCAGAGGTTAACACTTTCTTTAGGACCAAGTTTTAGTGAATAAATGTTTAACACAAATAAAATGAGCCAAAAATAAGAAAATGAGAGTTTTACAGAAACACAAAAATTACGTAGGAAATCCACAGAGCAAATAACCAATTTCATTATTTTCAAAAGGGGTACATAATGTTTTGAAACTCACTAAACTTTCTTTATCTCTTACGAAGGCTGAGAAATTTTCACTCTCACACACAATACAAGTCTCACAAGAATATATACAAAATTGAGAATGACATACAATGTTCAGTTATGCCTTAATGGTATAAAGGTGAGAAGGATAAAAGACATAAAAAGAGAGCCACAAATATGTTGTACAATAGAAAGAAAAAAACTTGTTCATGATCCTAACAAGCCAGTACGACATCAATCAGTGAGCAGGGTGAAAGAATTGTGTCATACTCCAACAAATCTCCACCTTGACTCAAGTACCCAAAAAAGAACATGAATGGCTTCACTCAAAAAACTGGAAGGATTCAAACACGAACAATGTCGACTAAGTTTAAATATTGAACGAAATTAGCTAATAGGAGTGGTTTAGTTAACATGTCAGCAGGATTATCCTTAGTATGTATTTTCTCCACAATAACCTTACTTGCATCAATAGTATTCCGAATAAAATGACACTGCACGTCTATGTGTTTAGTTCAGGAGTAGTGCTTATTATTCTTGAATAAATGCAAGGTATTTTGACTATCACAAAAAACCATAAGAATATCTTGCTTTAAGCCGAGTTCAATAATCAAGCCACAAAGCCAAATTCCTTCTTTAACACCTTCAATAGCTGAAATATAATATACTTCAGTAGTAGATAAGTCTACGATATGTTGTAAAGAAGAGTACCAGTTAATGGCTGAATAACATAAGGTAAAAATCTAAGCTGACAAAGACCTCCTTCAATCAAGATCACTACCAAAGTTAGTATCCATATATGCAATCACACCACCAGGATCAACTCTATTCTTATCAAAAACTAAACTAACATTACTAGTCCCTTTCAAATACCTTACGATCTATTTGATATCTTTTCGATGTTCCTTAACAGGATTGTGCATGCAGCGGCCCACAACACTTACTGTATAAGCCAAAGTCAAGTCAAGTACATATTATAACATACATAAGACTTCCAACTGCACTACTATAAGGAACAAAGGACATGTGAGATTTACCTTCATTTGTTTCAGGGCATTGATGAGATGAAAAATGAAAATGAGCAATTAGAGGAATGGTAACATGCTTACAGTGGCTCATATTAAACCTATCTAGCATCTTCAAAATATAACTCTTTCGTGGCAAGTGTAATTTCATTGCCTAACGATCCCTACTTATCTCCATTCCCAGAATCTTCCTTGTAAGACCTAAACCCTTCATGTCAAATTTGCTACATAACTAGGCCTTCAACTTGTTGACAAGAACAATGTTTAGTGCAACAATTAACATGTCATCAACATATAAAAGTTAAAAGATAACTAACCCATCTTGAATTTGCTGAGAGTAAACATAATAGTCATAATTACTCCTAAAGTAGCCTTGCTTAATCATAAAAGCATCAGAGCATCGATATCATTGCCTGGGTTATTGCTTCAATTCTTAAAGGGACTTCTTCAACTAGAAAACATGATGCTCTTTTCCAAGAATTGCAAAACCCTTAGGTAATTGAATATAAATCTCCTTATCCAGATTACCATAGAGAAACGCAGTTTTAACATCCAATTGTTCTAGCTTAAGGTCATACAAAGCAACCAAAGACAGTAGAATTCTAATAGATGTGTGGCGAACTACAAGAGAGAAAACTTCATTAAACTCAACACCCTCTCTTTGGTCAAAGCAATGAACTACGTATCTTGCCTTATACCTCTTATTTTCAACCCTAAGGATGCATTCCTTAACCTTTTAAATCCACTTACAACTAATGACTCGATTGCCTTTAGGCAGTTTAACTAAATTGCATGTCTCATTCTTGTTGAGAATCTCAACCTCTTTTTGCATTGTATCCAACCACTTATCAAAATCTGCATTAGAGATGGCTTGAAATAGCTTTTAGGTTCATCATAACCATTAGTCTCCTGTGTAGCTATCAAGGCATATGCAACCAAATCACAATTATAATCAGAAAATTTGGTAGGCATTTTTTACTGTCTGCGACTATGATCTCTTACTATGGATGGTTGAGGATGAGGTTAAGGTTGCTGCATTGGACTTATTTGAATTGTTTCTTCCACTTGATCTTTTCTAGATTGGGAGGTGGAAGATGGCGGAGTATCACCATCAAGCAAGTCGACACTAATTTCAAACTCTACCTTTTCCTTAATACCCTCCTGTTCACTTGTAATAGAAGATGGAACACAAGCACCTTTTTAAGAAGATAACAAAGCATTTTCATTAAAGGTTACATCTCTATTAAGTATAACTCTACAAACACTAGGGTCAAGACACCATAAGTGATAACCTTGGACACCAGATTCATAGCCCTAGAAAATGCACTTTTTAGCATAAGGAGATATCTTGCTCTTATTGACATGAACATAAACAAGATAGCCAAAATTTTCAAAATTATAATAATCAATAGAGTTACCGGTCCATACTTCCTCTAGAAATTTGTTGTCAAATTATCTATGAGGTGAAAGATTCACTAAATAGGTTGCAGTAGAAATAGTTTTAGCCTATTGATCACGTTGGTATCACAACCCAACAGTGGAAAGCATACATTGAGCTTTTTCTAGTAGTGTACAGTTCATCTTCTCCACATCACCATTCTGCTAGGGCTTACCAACTAAAGTCTTATGCTTAGAAATGCCTTTTTGTGTGCAAAAAATTCAAACTTATGTTCACAAAATTCAAGACCATTATTATTATGAAACCTTTTCACCTTTTTGCCAGTTTGGTTCTCTATTAAGATCTTCCACTCCTTAAAAGTGAAAAAAAAACTTCATTCTATGTTTCAAGAAACAAACCCAGACTTTACGCTAAAAATCATCAATTATGGTTATTAGGTATCTTTTTCCTTCCAATGAGAAAACATTGGAGGGACCCCAAAGATCAGAATGAATGTAATTAAGTGTGCCCTTGGTCCTATTAAGACCTGTAGAAAATCTAACTTTCTTTTGTTTTCCAAAAACACAATGTTCACAAAAATCAATATTAGTAGTGTTCTGTCCATCAAACAAACCACACTTGCTTAAAATTGACATGCCTTTGTTATCCATGTGGCCCACATATATGTGCCAAAGTTTTGTTACATCAGGGTGGAAAGTAGAGGAGACAACTGCAATCAAGCATGTAATGGTAGAACCCTACAAAACATACAGATTACCATAACGGGTACCTTAACACAAGAGTTCCTTTAATTATCATTAAAACTCCACCTTGAGTGGAGTACTTACAACCAAGAGATTCCAGTGTACTGAACAATATACGATTTTTTTCTTAAATCAAGGACGTGTTTGACTTCGGTCAAGGTACGAATGACACCATAATATGTGTTAATATTGACTATATCTTTGTCGATAACCCTGTACTAAGAATTATTACCTATAAAAACAAAGCCACCATTATATGGCTCTTAGGTTGAAAAGAAGTCCTTATAAGGACTCATATGAAATATGTAGCTCAAATTCATTATCCACTTGTTCCTCGACCTTTGCTCAATATCAACAGTTAAAAGAACATTACACTCAAAATTTGTGTCAACAATGTTAGCCTTGATAGACTTTTCTTGTTGCTTGCCTTTGGCCTTCCCTTCTCTCTCATTTTGATTTTCAACTTATAGTACTCATAAATCTCATATCGTTGCTTCTTAAAGTAACAACAAGTTTTACTCGAATTTTTGCCTCTATATTTTGACCTGTTTTTTTTCCTTATGCTTACTGTTATTTTGGCTTTCATGAGTCCTTCCTTTAACAATATGGGGGAGGAAAAGTAGTGATCATCTATTTTTTGTTTTCCCTTATTCAACCACAATTTGGAGCATTATAAAAAAAAGTCTCTAGAACATTACTTCCCAAACTTTAAAAGAGGTATCCAATTGGTTCTTAGACAATTCTTGAATTCTTAAGGACTCTAAGGAGGTTTATATACTAGGAGTTGGAACCTGCTTATATGAGATTTGGAAAGAACACAACCTCATAAGGTTCTAAACAAAGGTGAAACCTTTTCGGGAAACCTTAGAGAGTATTCTCTACAATATTATAGAACAACCCTTTATATCCCCATGGTGCCCTTCTAAACGAGCTAACTTGTTGGGGCCCGATCTCGGAATCAGACCCCAACCGAAAACGGACGAAAAGCGGAAACGAAAAACTCGAAATCATGTATCGAAAATTCGAAGTGGAACTACATAATACGAAAGAACGAACGGATCGAAAATCAAAGCGAAGCAAAAACAAATCGGAATCACAAGCGGAAACATAACGAAAACGAATCAAATACAAAGGACATCAAAGTAACCAACGCGCTTAAACGAACCGAACACGAATCCGACATCCGAGACTATTATTTTATACAAACTAAAACGTTCAGCGCTAGAAACCTTAGATTAAACTATCCGAAACCGATCTATTTTTTTTCTCCATATAACCCTTTTTATTCAAACTTTCAAACTTATGCAAATCCATACAATTCTTGGACATTATCCTCAATCAATTTCTCAATTCATAATCATTTACTTATTTACTCATATAAATCCCAAATCTCATTTTAAAACCTATTTTACCAAAATTTCGGCAGCATAACGACTGCTTTTGCAAAAACCCAAAACCTGCAATTGGTAAATGATCACTTCTCAATTTCCAAACAATAACACAATCATCAAAATCCACCGGACCCTCCGTCCGGGATCTCAACATAAACAAACGCAAACGTATTTCTAAACCACTTTAAGTCATTATCCATACCCAAATCGTTTCATACTCATATACAATCTCCATTTATCCAATTGCATAACAAATATCAAAACCATATCTAATGTCATCATTCATCTCATCCATAGCCCAATCAACAGTCACATCTCAAACAATTCTTATTCATAACCATACACACATCCCAACCATACCAAGGTCCAAATACACAATTCAGGATTTATATACATCATACTCACTATTTACATACACAATTTCA
>JAOSBP010000027.1:25495-37061 GCA_027563825.1 Erythroxylum mucronatum
CACAGACTTGTGCAGTTTCTGATGGGACTCAATGATGAGTTTGAACATGTTGTTAATCAAATCATGCTCATGGAACCTCTGCTTCCGGTAAACAAAGCCTTCTCTATGCTCCAAACTGTTGAAAGACAAAGGGTGGTTAACTCTAATACAGACAGCACTCCAAACATTGCAATGCTAGCTAAACAGACAAGTGGATGGAAGAAAGGAGGGAGAAATATCAATCCTAGCAAAGGACCATACCTCAAGAAGGAGGATAAATACTGTGAGAAGTGCAAGAAAGGTGGACATACTGTGGAAACTTGCTTCAAAATCCACGGGGTCCCTGAATGGTACAAGGAACTCACTGCACAGAAGGAGAAAGGGAAAGTAAACATGGTTCACACACCAGATAGCCCTGCAGACAACACACAAGAGCAAAATGAAGTAAAACCCTGGAATGGACAAATGTCGCCCGGACTTGCTGATTTCATCCAACAGGAGATAAATAAAGCTTTCAAAGGAAAAAACACTGGGGAGGTAAACTATTCAGGATATCAGCACTATGCAGGTAATGTTGCACCTTCTATAAACATTGTTTCTAAACATACTGATTCTTGGCTCATTGATTCCGGAGCCTCAACACATATGACAGCAGACCTAACTACATGCACTGATTATGTGACCAATAAGAACACATATGATCATGTAACCCTCCCAGATGGAAGTAGACGAGAAGTGGCTCACATTGGCCAGACACAGATAGGGGATAACATTGCATTAAAGGAAATCTTACATATTCCTCAGTTTTTTAAAAACTTGCTATCAGTCAACAAATTAACCACACAGAATGAGATCGCTGCTGTTTTTCTATCTAACAAGCTGTTTTTGCAGGACCTTCGAACTAATGATGTTGTGGCAATTGTCAAGGCAATGAATGGACTCTATGAGCTAACACCAGACAGTTTCCTACCCTCAAATAGCCTGAGAGGTCCTTCTTTAGAATTTTACAGAACACAGAATATTGCCTTTAATGTTTCAATTAGTTTTGATTTGTGGCACTCGAGATTCGGGCATGTTTCTAAAGGAAAACTTCAATACATCAATGAAGTAAAACTTTATGTTCCTAGCAAACATGAATGTCAAGTATGTCCTTTAGCTAAGCAGCACAGAAAACCCTTCCAAAAGCATAACATACATACAAACAAACCTTTTGAAATTATCCACTTGGATCTATGGGGGCCTTACACCGTTTCTACTATGGGTGGGTCACATTATTTTCTTACAATTGTGGACGACTACACTAGAGCCACATGGACTTTTCTATTAAAACATAAGCACCAAACACAGCAAACAATACTGCATTTCCTTAAGAACATTGAAAGACAATTTGACACCAAAGTTTTAAAAATTCAGACAGACAATGGAAGGGAATTTGTAAATCAAGAGTGCATCAATACCTTTAAGGAGATGGGAATCCAACACCAAAAGAGCAGTCCCTACACACCACAGCAAAATGGTGTTGTAGAAATCAAACATAAACATTTGCTTCAGATTACTAGAGCCCTATTATTCCAAGCTAAATTGCCTAAAGGGTATTGGGGGGAAGCTTTGTTAACAGCCACTTACCTTATAAACTGAATCCCATCCAAAGCTTTGGGGTGGAGGAGTCCCTTCGAAAAACTGCACAAAAAGAAACCTAGTTATGACCACCTCAGAGTCTTTGGTTGCCTATGTTTTGCCCTAGACAAAACACCCAGCAGAACTAAACTGGACCCTAGATCTAAACGTTGTGTTTTCCTTGGATACATGCCCGACTACAAGGCCTATAGAGTCATGGACTTGGATACTAAATCAGTCTTTGTATCAAGAGATGTAATGTTCCATGAAAAAGCTTTTCCCTTTGCTGATAGTACTACACATGCACTAAAAGAACCTGAACCCTTGTTTACCAACACTCTGACCAATGACAATGCAGATTTTCCCACACAAATGCCTACCATGTTAGATTACCCACCAACCGAACAAGACCCCCTACCACCTGCCCATGAACCACTCACCAATACACCACAAACCAGTTCACCAGCCCAAACTGCCCAACCTATTGATGCCCCACAAAGAAGAAGCAGCAGACTACATACTACCCCAAAATACCTGCAGGATTATGTCCTCCAAACCACAGCACATCGGTCCATTCATTCCCTTGACGATTGCAATGCAGTATTACAGTCTTGTTGTCCTGCAGGAACAAGTAGAGAAGGAGTGAGCAAGATGGATATCAAACACAGCAAGAGTTACAGCAATTATATAGGTAATGTCTCTAGCACATTTGAACCTCTATCTTATGACACTGCTAGCAAGGACCAAAGGTGGGTGCAGTCCATGCATGAACAATTATCTGCCCTTGAGAAGAATGGGACTTGGAAGCTCACTGCTTTACCTAAAGGGAAAAAGGCCATAGCCTCGAAGTGGGTGTATAAAGTAAAATACAATTCAGATGGAACCGTAGATAAGCTAAAATCCAGACTGGTAGTAAAGTGGTTCTGTCAAAAAGAGGGAGCTGACTATTCCGAAGTCTTCTCCCCAGTAGCGAAGGTTGTGACTATAAGGATGTTTTTGGCCATAGCTACCTCTAAGCAATGGCCAATACACCAATGCGATATAAATGATGCTTTTCTCCATGGCTATCTAGAAGAAGAACTATACATGCTGCCACCTCAAGGCTACAGCAAAGCCAAGGCTGGACAGGTATGCAAATTAATCAAGTCAATCTACGGGTTAAAGCAAGCTGGGAGACAATGGAACAAGGAGCTATCCTCCACACTGTCCTCAATGGGTTTCACTAAATCTGAGGCAGATCACTGTCTTTTTACTAAGGGTACAAAGGATGACTTCATGGCAGTGCTTATATATGTTGATGACATCCTAATTACAGGCATAGATGAAGAACAAATAGAAGCTGTTAAGAAGGTTTTCAATGCCAAATTCACTATCAAGGATCTGGGCTATGCAAGGTTTTTCTTAGGCATTGAAATAGCAAGAGGAGAACGTGGAATGATGCTTACCTAGGGCAAGTATATTCGGGACATCCTGAAGGAACACAATTTATTGGACTGCTCCCCTTGTGCCACACCTATAGTCCCTGGCACGAAATTGACAATTGACGAAGGTGAGTTACTTGAGAAACCAGAAGAATACCGTAGGTTGGTGGGAAAGTTACAGTATTTGGGGTTCACAAGACCTGACATCACGTATGTCACGCAACAACTCAGCCAATTTATGGGTAACCCTAGGATGCCGCACTGGGCAGCAGCTAAAAGGGTGTTGAAATACCTTAACGGGACTCAAGATTTGGGGATTTTTTATGCATCAGAAGAAAACCCTCACCTTATAGCATACTCTGACGCGGATTGGGGAAGTTGTGCCTTCTCCAGACGCTCTTTGACCGGCTTCGTTGTCTTCTTAGGTCGATCGCCGATCTCCTGGAAAACAAAGAAACAATCGACCGTCAGTCGCTCCTCAGCCGAATCCGAATACAGAAGCTTGGCCTCGACCACCTGCGAGCTGAAATGGATGACGCAGTTGCTCGAAACTTTCCAGATCCAGGTCAAGAAACCCTTACCGTTATATTGTGACAACCAAGCCGCCATCCACATCTCAAAAAATCCGGTCTTCCACGAAAGGACGAAGCATCTGGAGATCGATCTTCATCTGGTGCGTGACTGCGTAACCTTAGGGTTCCTCGAGCTGAAGCATGTGAAGACATCTCAGCAACTGGCTGACCTTTTTACGAAAGCCCTTCCCGCACGCATGTTCTGGAATCTACTTAGTCAAGTTGGGGTCGTTGGTTTTCAACCAAACCACCGACTTGAAGGGGGCGTGTTAGAAGACCTAGCAATACCAACAGACCCAGACACATCTCCTCTATTGGGCTAGCTACAACCATCGGCGGCCCAGTCCCAATATCCTCTACTTTATTTCAATGTACATAATTCTTTGTCTATTACAGCTTGTCTCTGTACCGATAATCACAGCTGTCTTTATTTCATTAGCTAGGTTTTTTGTCTTATTCTTTATTCTAGGGTTAGCTCAGCTCTTGTCTCGTGTATAAATAATCCTTGGATGTTTTCAATACAAAATATGAGTAAGAATACTTCTTTCTCACCTACGGCTATTACTTTTTACATGGTATCAGAGCTACTCTGATTTCTCTACTCTAATCTGCTATATCCAATACAATGGATAACAGTGGATCGAGCACTACAAATATTCCAGCAACAAATGAACATGAACCCTACTCAGTTACAAATACTGAAAACCCCGGAGCTGTGCTTGTCACCACTCCCTTCAATGGTAATAACTACCTTACTTGGAGCAAATCCATGACCATAGCTCTGTGTGCAAAGGATAAGCTGTCCTTCATTGATGGATCCTGCACAATGCCCACAGAAGATGCAACATTACAAGCAAGATGGAGAAGAGCAGACAGCATGGTGAAATCGTGGATCCTCAATGCTATGGTGAAAGAACTAGCAGATGCATTCCTATCCTTCCTAACTGCTAGAGAACTCTGGGTGGAACTACAAGAACGATTTGGTGAAGCTAATGGACCCCTATTGTATCAAATAGAAAGGGAAATCAGTTTCCAAAAACAAGGTACATTAACAGTCTCTGCTTATTATACTAAACTAAAGAAATTATGGGATGATTTATCCAGCTTAAGCCCTACACCTATGTGCACTTGTGATGCTGCAAGAACTATCACTGCAAAAGAAAATACTCACAGACTTGTGCAGTTTCTGATGGGACTCAATGATGAGTTTGAACATGTTGTTAATCAAATCATGCTCATGGAACCACTACCTCCAATAAACAAAGCCTTCTCTATGCTTCAAACTGTTGAAAGACAAAGGGTTGTTAATTCTAATACAGACAGCACCCCAAACATGGCAATGCTAGCTAAACAAACAAATGGATGGAAGAAAGGAGGGCGGAATGTCAACTCTGGCAAAGGACCATACCTCAAGAAGGAGGATAAATACTGTGAGAAATGCAAGAAGAGTGGACACACCGTGGAAACTTGCTTCAAAATCCACGGGGTCCCTGAATGGTAGAAGGAACTCACTGCACAGAAGGAGAAATGGAAGGCAAACATGGCTCACACACTACATAACCCTGCAGAGAACACACACGAGCAGAATGAAGAAAAACCCTGGAATGGACAAATATCATCTGGTCTTGCTGATTTCATTCAACAGGAGATAAGTAAAGCTATCAAAGGGAAAAACACTGGGGAGGTAAATTATTCAGGATATCAACACTACGCAGGTAATGTTGCCCCTTCTGTGCACATTGTTTCTAAACATACTGATTCTTGGCTTATTGATTCCGGAGCCTCAACACATATGACAGCCGACCTCAATACATGCACTAATTATGTGACAAATAAGAACACATATGATCATGTAACCCTCCCTGATGGAAGTAGACAAGAAGTGGCCCACATTGGCCAGACACAAATAGGGGATAAAATTGCACTAAAGGACATCTTACACATCCCTCAATTTTTCAAGAACTTGCTATCAGTCAACAAACTAACCACACAGAATGAGATTGCTGCTGTTTTTCTATCTAACAAGCTGTTTTTGCAGGACCTTCGGACTAATGATGTTGTGGCAATTGTCAAGGCAATGAATGGACTATATGAGCTAACACCAGACAGTTTCCTATCCTCAAATAGCCTGAGAGGTCCTTCTTTAGAATTTTACAGAACTCAGAATATTGCCCTCAATGTTTCAATTAGTTTTGATTTGTGGCATTCTAGATTAGGGCATGTTTCCAAAGGAAAACTACAATACATCAATGAAGTAAAACTTTCTGTTCCCAGCAAACATGAATGTCAAGTGTGCCCTTTAGCTAAACAGCACAGAAAACCCTTCCAAAAGCACAACATACATACAGACAGACCTTTTGAAATTATCCACTTGGATCTATGGGGGCCTTATACCGTTTCTACTATGGGTGGGTCACATTATTTTCATTGGAATGGAACAAAACTTTGAGGTCTTGGGTTCGAGTCGTGCCCAAGACCAAAGAGGACAATACCTTTGATGTTGTGGCCGCGTGTGGTGGGTATGCGGGGCTGACATTGCCCCGGTGCTCAGCAGCACGGACCCAACATTATAACCCAAACTACAAGATCAAATGAATGATTTGTCTATATGGGAAATGCAATGACAGTTCTAGTATAAGCTGGCTAGACTTAGAAGTGAGGTCGTGTACTACTGAACCTCCCTAGACTACGTGTTTTAGTGGGACTCTCACTGGGTATTGTTATTGTTATTCTTATCTTTGTATGATGTAGGTAATTCAATGACAAATCCTTTTGAGGAGGTAGGAAATGATGAAGATTAGCTTGCATAAGCACCTATTTCTAACCATTCTTATAATCCTTTACAAGGAATTAAAGGTCTGATGACTAAGGCAATGACCAAATGCATAAAGATAAATTTACAAAGAGTAATCATAGAGATGCAAGAAAAGGAGGTTGTTCAAGATGAATCAGAAGTATTGACAAGATTAATCACTTTTCTTTTTATTATTAAAGATAACTTAATGCGTTAATAATAAGGCTTGGAGAATGCCTAATAACCTGGTCCCCTTGTTTTGAGTTAAATAAAGCCCAATTAAAATATTTAATATATGTCAAAGGAATTTAGTTTGTTTTGTTTTATTAGTCAATATGTTTTATTATAATCAGGTTATACCTTAATTATAAAGTCTGAAGCATGTTAATATTGTCTTTTAGTTTTTTTTGTTCCTTATTTGAGTTAGGATTTGTTATAGGGTTAATTTCTAATATTATTAGGATTCCTTTGACATTATGGATATGAATTGAAATAGAATTCCTAAATTCCTAGTTAGAGTAGTATTAGTAGGTAGTATTTTAATCTTGATTTCCCTTGATAACGAATATTCTTTTGGTTCTTATTTATTTTAGGATTCTAGTTATTAGGAAGTTTATGCCTATAAAAAGCAATCTTATTGATGCAATTCATGGATTATTAAGATAAAACTCAATTTAAGAGTTTTCTTTACTTTTTATGAGAACTTCCTATTTGTTCTTTAATAAGAACTTAATCTAATCTTATTAAGGCAACTTATAATGATCATAATCCTTATGTCTTTAGTTCTAATCATTGTGTTTGGTAAGGGTAAATTTTTCTTAATTAATTTAAAGATGATTTTAGGGTTGTAATTCCTTATTATTTGATTTTTAGCCTTTAGGTGGTTTCCAGACTATAGTTCACTTTGCTTATTATGAATGAGGTTTTGTAATTATCTTGGCAATCTGCTGGTACTTGCATATTTAAGGTTATTTTTCCCTATAAGGTTTGAGAAAATTTCAAGACTACAATTTTGATATGCTTTGGGTGTTAAAAATTTCTCATGATTTATTATTGGTAGCCATGATCGTATTGGTGTTTCTCCACCAGTTGATGGAATTATGAAGGAAACTAAAATTGAGGCATCTTTTTAAGCTAATTCAAATGTAATTTTTTTCTTGTTTAAGATGTTATAAATTTTAATGGTATGTAAGTAAGGTTTTAGTCTACTATGACAGTAATTTTTACACCATCATAATTAAAGTTTGAGAAGGTTGTCTAGTTGAGATATTATTTAAAATTCTCACCATAGGAATTATAGTTAGAGAAGCAACCTTAAGGGTGACGTTGAAATTAACTAAAGTTAGTCAAGGAGTAGAGGTGTTATTATTAATAATCAATAAATCTAGCTATAGTTGATTACAAAGAGTGACATTGTGGGAATCATAATTATAGGTGGCCTAAAAAAGGCAATTTGATTATAAGCATATAATATGAATATTGATAAACTAATCAGATATGGATGTTATATGAATAGAAATTTTGATGAAGTTATAACAAACAAAATGTGACCATTGTTATGAAAGTTTAGATTGTTAACGATAAGAATGTGGCCATTGTAATAAAAGTTCAGATTTTTGATGATAGGCTAACTACTACTAATAAGAGAGGAGGAAACACCAATATTATAAGATTTCATCTTAGTTTCTATAATGCCAATAATCATAAAATTAGAGGATCTTATAATATCTATAACAACTTGTTGCTTTATAGAGTTATTCAAACCCCCTATGTTTTTAAAAAATTTTGACAGATCTTTAAAAATTAACCACCAGCAACAATTTAACTCTAGTTTAGTCCTAGAATCATATATGTACTTGTCAACTTGATTTCTTTCTTTACTTAGAATCATCCAATGTGTATAAATACCCTTACTATATATATAAATGAGCTTATAGGAATATGGAGACTTTTCTATCATTCTTCTCTACCTTCTTTCTCTTCATGATATCAGAGCCTCCTTTGTAAAAGGGAGTCAATAATTCTAGGTTCCTCTCAATTTTCCTTATGTAACCTTCTATCTAAACATTACGGGTTCCTTCAACTACTGCAACAATAATTTTCCATATACCAAATTTTCCTCAAGCAGATCACGATGATGAAAAGAAAAATGCTAGATGCTACCTCATGCACCTTCATGTTCGTTAGAAGCCACGTCATTTTGAAACCTAGTAGAAATATGTCTAGAGGAAGTTTAAATGATGTCATTTAGGATCTACCAAAATGATAATTAGTTTTGCATTAAAAAAAAGAAATCCTTAACTCCTTCTCTTGAGCCACGCCATCAGGACATTTAAAAGAAATATGTTAAGTTGTCATTGGACCCTATGTCAATAAGTCAATGTATGATTAGTGCCATGTCAGCATTCAGATAGTGTCATATTAGCCCAAAATTAGTAACACGTCAACATCATGTTAACGCCACATCATCATATAGTCAGACATCATTTGTCATATGTTTATGTTTCATTGGTGACACATATTAGTAGCCTATTGGTCCATGTTATCAACAATTTATCATCTTCTCTAGTTTGGCTGAAGCTACTAACCTGGTTTGATTCAATTCAAAATTATTGAGTATCTTTTGATCACCTAGTTTAACCTTTTTATATAATTCCTTTGCAACTTAGAGTGGTTCCTAAAGTTTTTTTTTTACATTCTAAATCCACTTTTAAGGCTAAAATCATCAAAATCTAACTCTATAGATAGGTTTTCTCACTTTTTATTACTTTTCTTCACTATTTATACCTCTAAACTTCCTTAATACAATCCTAACCCTATTAATATCACTTTTAATGGCTCAAACTTTGACATATGGGATGACAAAATGTGTAGTTTTATTAAAGGAGGATCCTTTAACGTATTATTAAGAAATACCTAAAGGAAAGATGAACAAATGGATGTGTTCATAAAATGTCTAATATCTTGGGATGTAGTAAATCATTAAATCTTTACATAGTTTCAAAACATATATACTAAAGCTATCAAGCTTAATTTTTAATGCTTTGACACTACCCAAGAGGTATGGAACTTAAAGAATCATTATTATGTATCTAATGATGTTAATCAATTTCATCCATATAGAAGACTTCATCAAATGTAATTAGGACAGATAATTCATAATTATGTGTTTGAATTACAAGAACTTTAGGATCAAATAGCTTTTGGAAGTCATGGTTGGCCTAGAACTAATGCTATTAATATCTATACAAAGCTTTATGTTTGCTAATAAATTTGACATCTCCTAATGACTCTCCATGATGAGTTTGAACCCATTCGTAGCTCTCTTCTCCATCAAGGATTTTTACTAAACATTCACATTATAATAAAATAGCCCATTGCAAAAGAGAGCCAAATTAGTATGCTGAGTATAAAAAAGTCTTTTTCCATTTACTGAATTTGTTCTTGTAAATCATACCACATCCCCTCAAACTTTTTATAACTTAGGTAAAAAGTTTTATAAGGGATCTTACAACTACTACAAAACTCTTGGACGTCACATATCTGAACATAGGAAATAATTCAAATAGAACTCTTAACAAGGTTACTCTTTTAAGTCTTTTCAAGCTGCTTCTACTGGTACTAATGCCACAGAGGTTCTAATAGAAAGAACCTTTCTTAAATTATCCTTAAAAGATCTTCACATTCTTCTCCAGCAACTTCAACCAGACTCTGGTATGATATCTATAGGTATTTCGACCTCTTGGTATCTTCATTCTACTTATTGTAACCATATGACCTCTAATTCTTTCATTCTTGAATCTTCATTAATACCATCTGTTCTACATATTATTCATATTGCTGATAATTTTACTATCCATGTCCGAGGTATAAGCAATGTTAAAACATCCAAATTACTCTTACCTGAAACTTTTCAAGTTTCTAAACTTTCATTGAACCTTGTTTACGATGGATAATGTTAACCTATATTTCTCGAATCGTAATTGCACTATACAAGATCTATAAAAGGGTGAGATCCTTAGGATAAGGTATAAAGTTAGATAGTTGTTTGAGCTTACTTCTCTGTGTCTCTTATCTATAAGTACTGTCATTTCACATTTTTGGTATTCTCAACTCAAACAAATCTTTGAACAAGATAACTCTTCTAAGTCTTTTCGGCCTACTTCTACTATTGTTGCTGCCACAAAGGGTATAAAAAAACACTTCTCCTAAATTATCCTCAAAAGATCTTCATGCTTTTCTTTAACAGATTCAATCAAACTCTAGTATAATATTCTCTCCTACTCTATTTTTTTGGTAAATCAGAAAAATAAATAAATGATCAAAATATGTACAAAGAGTTCACAGACTATGCCACAGAAGGCTCATCCAGCTAAACATAACAGCTAGACTCAGGACAAACCAAAATAAACTAAGGAAACACCAAGCAATGGAAAAGCAACCCAATACCCAATCAGCAGTATAAACACCAAGAAAGATAACCAAATAAAAACAAGCATACATAACCCAAGGAGAAACCAAACTAAGAAATTCCAACCCATAGTTAGCAAGCCATGTAGAAACTGAGACAACCATAAACAATCAAGGCCCCGGAATGGCTAGGAAGAAACTGCCACTAAGAAATAACTGTGTTGCACCTCGTAGGGTAGGCAAAGCGAGCATGGACAATCGAAAGAGAACCTCGAAAGCAGTAACCTGGAAAAAACTGAGCAATTAACCTGCAAAATAAAGAAAATACTAATCTAAATTACCTCCTCCTGTGTATAGGCTGAGAAGTTCCCTAACATGGGAGATTACTCCAGAAAGCACTCTCTCCCCAGCCAACCTGTTAGATCCCGCTTGTTTCCGGAATCCAACTCTTCAGAATACCATAATACTTGAGCGTGGTTCCTTATAATCTCTTTAACCATCATAGATTTATATTCTTGCTCTAATACCACAACTGTTGAGTCCCGCTTGCTTTCGGAATCCAACTCTTGCTTAATCCATAATACTTGAAATTTTGCACTCTACAAACTTGGAATGTCATGAGCATGATCATTTAACTACCAATTGGAATTCATCCAACACTCAACCTTAATTCATATCATCCATACATAATTCATTTGTCATTAACATCATAAGATAAGCATTTACAAAACTTAAATGGCATTCCAAGCCACAATACATTATCATTATCAATA
>JAOSBP010000027.1:48187-65570 GCA_027563825.1 Erythroxylum mucronatum
GCCTCTTCTTTTTTAAAAGATAAGCTTATTTAATATGAATGTATATATTAAATATATATATATATATATATATAATGGGTATATAAGTATGTATATATATAATGGCAAAATTGTAATTACTATATAATGGGTAAACGGGTATGAGGGGTGGTATCCCCATACCCGCCCCATACCCGATGGGTATTTTTCTTAACTCCCCATACCCACCCCACGGGTAAAAATTTGCTCCCCATACCCGCCCCCGTTCGGGTAATTTTATCGGGTATCCATCGGGTTCGGGTATAATTGTCATCCCTAACTACCACCCACCTATTATTCAGCGTAAGATAAAGTAAGCCTGTGCAAGTTTCAAGACCAAAGGGCTTTCACTTGAGAGGATGTGTTAGTGAATATATAAAATCAATTAAGTTATCCTTACACAACAGCTTAAGCTGTTATGGTGAAACGGTCACTTAACATGGAGTCACATTATTTTCTAACATGGAGTCACAATATTTTCACTAAAGGAGCATGAAGGAGTGCTGAAGCAAAGAGAGTGGAACGATGATTCATCACCAAAACCTTTAACAACGAAGGGTAGGAGGAGAGGAGACCGGGGAGATGAGAGGAGGAAAATAGCTTGGGGGCAAGAAGGTACCTTCCTTTAGAAAGGACCAGCACATTGGAGGTTGAATACAAAGAGGAGGAGAAGTTGAATAAGAAGGAAAACAAAGAGAGAGAAGGATGCCATCGACGGCCAAGGTCTGAGCCTGAACCTTTGCTCCCAATGGAGGAGAGGGAGAAATGAGTGCCAAGGCAACCGAGAAAAGGAAAAATAAGAAGTTAAAAAGAGTTTAGTGCTAAGAGAGACAGAGCTAATAAAGAAAGATAAAACGCTATGACAAATTTCACGTAGTTCTCTCTCACCAAATTTGAAGCATCACCAAGCAAATTGTGGCATCTAAAACCCAGTTGGTAGCATAGCAACCTTCTCCGATGACTCCCCGGCCACCACCCTCTGCAATTTCCGATGTCTCCCCAGCCACCCTTTCCTTCACTTCCAGGCCTCTGCTTCACTCCTAGCCACCTTCTCCTCTGTCTCTATCCCTCTCTCCTCCTCCTTTGTTGTCAGTTTTTCTCTTAGCCTCCTCACTCACCATTCTCAGATCTGCAACATTTTTCTCAACTCTGAAACCAGAAACTCCAATCTTTTCCTATACTCTACAACTCAGATTTCTCTTACCCTCCTTCCTCACTATTCTCATATCTGCACTAATCCTTTCTCAGCTTTCTCTTACCTGAAACTCTTATCCCACAACATTCTCAGACCTACACCACTCCTTTCTCAAACCTGCAATCAGAAACTCAATCCTTCTTAGTTCTCTTCCCCCTTTCTCTCTTACCCTCCAATTGCCCTCCAAAGTTCTGTCCTTAGTCCTCTTGCCTGCTTTCTTGTCCTAGATCTGACCTGCACTCAAAAACAAAATGCAAAATACAATGATCTCATATTTCCCCCCTCTTTTACCCACAGTTCAAAACTCTAACCTGAACCCTAACCCTCATCCCAACCCTAACCCTAACCCTAACCCTCCACTGCTCTCTAAAACCATTGCTCACCCTTCCCAACCCCTCCCTTTTGCTAATACCTCTCCTATCCATACTTCTTTGGCTGAACCTAAGAGTTTTGCAGCTGCTGCAGCAGGTAACAAGGTAGGTGGACCCAAGAGAACTTGGAAACAAGTAGTGGGTGATGAATCAGACTCCTCACTAGAGTTCAGCCCTCTAGTGGAGTTTGAAGGCAAGCTGATGGTTGCTCCGAGCCTTGATATTCTTCAATAAGGAGCTAAAACATGGGAAGCTACTCTTGTTGGCTTCTTTATGAAAAAAAAAGACCTGCTTTTCCTATCATTCAAGTTTGGGCAACTAGGAATTGGAAGGGAAGAGGGCTCATGGAGGTTATGTTATCTGAAGAGGATAATATAATTTTCACCTTTTCTTCCAAATCGGAAGCTTTAAAGGTCATTGAAGAAGGTCCTTGACATATTTCTCAGCTTCCTTTATTCCTACAAAGCTGGCATCCTGGAATGGAACTGGAGAAAATTAGAAGGAAGAGTATTCCTTTATGGGTAAATATCCACAATATTCCCTTAGAATATTGGACCACTAAGGGGTTGAGTATGTTGGCAAGTTATCTAGGAAAGCCTTTAGGTATGGATGAGAATACAGTTATGAGGAAAAGGGTAGGCTTTGCACAGTTATGTATCAGTATGGATATCACCAAAGAATTGCAAGAGAGCATTCCTATTCTAAGACTAGCTGATGAAAATTCTCTTAGAGAAGATAAGGTGTTAGTAACTTACCATTGGAGACCATCTCTCAAGGCTCAAGGAAAGGAATGGAAACCTACGAGTAGAGCTTTTCTTAAAGGGGATTATTGGGAAGTGATGAGGCTGTAAAAAATTGAGCATGAGGATTAAAAGCAGAAAGAGGAGATAGAACAAGTGGAGGAGAACCAAGGGATGCTCCAGCCATCAAATGGATCTTTAGAAACTCAAGATTACAATCAGATGGAGAACAATATTGAGTCAGCTCAACAGAGGGAGGAACAACTTAATAAAATCGATGAAGAATGTATCAGCTATATTAACATTAGGTGCAGTGAGATGGAAAATAGTGACCCCAATCCAAATGAAGGTGTTGCCACTAGTGAGCTAGCTAAAGAAAATCATCAAAGGGCAGATCAGCTGATTAGTAGTAACCTTGAGGACAAAAGTAAGCAGATCATGTCTCGAAAGAGTGTGAGGAGCAATAGGAAAAGCTCCAAAGGAAAAACTGCTTGCCTATGACTTTGTTAGTTTGGAGTGTTCGTGGAATAAATAGTCCCTCCAAGCTCAATGCTTTAAGGGACTTTGTCCTAAATGAAAAGCCTAGGGTTTTTTATATGTTGGAAACTAAAATTAGAGACGCAAATTTGAATAAACTGGCATGTTTTGGAAGCAATTGGCACTTCATTACTAATCACTAATGTCATGTCCATGGTAGGATTATCTTAGCTTTTGATGCTAATTTTTTGGAAGTGGAAGCTTTGGATTTTGGACAGCAGCATATTCACACTATGATCAATTTCAAAATGGAAAATTCTCGGATTCTAGCAAGTTTTTTCTACAGTTTCAATTCAGTTTTCCAAAGATCTGAACTTTGAAATGACCTTCGACGGATTAAGGGTTTGGTTTCTCTCCCTTGGGTGGTGTGTGTTGACTTTAACACCACTACTTTTAGGAAAGAGGCAGAAGGTCAACTACTCCCCTAATTTGTATGAATGCATGCAGGAGGTAGAATTGTTAGATTTGAAAATGGAAGGACACTTTTTTACATGGTCCAATAAGCAAAGTTCTATTTGGCACATTAGGAAAAAAACTAGATAGGGCTTTGGTTAATGAGGAATGGCTCTCTACCTTTCCAAAAAGCATTGCTAATTTCCTAAATCCTGGTATCTATGATCATACTCCTATAAGAATTGATTTCTTGTTCACTAATTCCATAATGTTCTACCCGTTCAGATTCAACAATTTCCTAGCAAGTGTAGATCGGTTTCAAGCAGCAATTTCCAAAGGGCTAAAGCATAGATGTTATGGGACTATGCAATTTGTATGTATTTAGAAGCTTAAGGCTATTAAACAAGAATTGAAGTTCCTTAACAGTAAGCAAGGCAAGAATCTTAATAAGGAGGTTGATATGTCAAGGGAGAAGCTCAACTCTATTCAAAATTCACTGGCAGCTAACCCATCGGACGGAAATCTAACTATGGAGGAAAAGGCAGCCCTTAAGAAGTACATAGAGATGGTAGATAATCAATGCTCTTTGTACAAATAAAGAGCTAGAGTTAATTGGTTGAAGGATGGAGACAGATGCACGAAGTTTTTTTTCAATTCTTTGTTATCCTGAAGGAATATTAATAGAATTTCTTCATTAAAACTAAAGAAGGAGTGATAGTGTATGGACAGGAAGAACTTGCGAAAGAGGCCACGGGTTTCTATAAAAAAGTTACTGGGTACCGAAGCCACTTTATTAGAGCATAATCATGATCTTGCACAATTCATCACTACTAGAATTCCTGAGCATGAAAGTTCTTGGCTAATCAGACCTATCTCTGATCAGGAGATTGAGAACGTTGTCTTCAACATGAATGGTTCTAAAGCTCCAGGTCCAGATGGTCTAAATGGATTTTTCTACCAGAAAACATGGTCTAGTCTGGGGGGGACAGTTAAGGAAGCAATTCAGGAATTTTTCCTAAAAGGGGCCTTATTGAAGGAAATAAACAAGACTTATCTATGCTTGATCCCTAAAACTTCTAGTCCAGAAACTTGGAATGATTTCAAGCCTATATCATGCACTAACTTCCTTTATAAGATCATTGCAAAAATTTTAGCCAACAGGATGAAGGAGGTTCTTAAATTCCTCATCAGTGAGAATCAATGAGCTTTTTTGGCCAATAGAGATATAGGGGATAATATTCTAATAGTGCAGGAGCTTCTTAAAGGTTACAATAAGAAGCGAAGTCCCCAAAATAGCACTATTAAAATTGATTTAAAGAAAGCCTTTGATAGTGTCAATTAGTGTTTCCTTCTACAAACATTGAAGGTTATGAACTTTCCCCTAAAGTTCATACAATGGATTCAAGAATGTATTTCTACTGATTCTTATGGGGTTTTGATTAATGGTTGCCCTACAGAGATGTTCGACAGCAAGAAAGGTCTTAGGAAAGGGGATCCTCTATCCCCTTACCTATTTCTTATTTGTATGGAGGTTCTTACCTAAATCTTAAAGCACAACACCTCTTCGGATCCAAAATTTAGATTCCATTCAAAATGTAAGAAAATTTCCCTTACTAGTTTATGTTTTGCAGATGATCTTATTCTCCTAAGAAGAGCTAATGTACACTCAATCACCATGTTGATGAATTCCCTTAATCTCTTTAAGGAGATGTCGGGACTATGTGTGAATCCTAGTAAGAGCTTCATCATCCTCTCAAAAAGTGCTTCTAAACTCTCAAATCTTTTGTCTCAACTTACTGGTATGGAAGCAAAAGATCCTCCCTTGCTATACTTGGGGATCCTTATCTCTTCAAGGTGACTAAGGTTTTGTGAGTGCATTCCTTTGATTGATAAGATTCAGAAAAGATTGGGGGCTAGGGCAAATAGAGCTTTATCCTATAGAGGGAAAATATAACTTCCGAAATCTGTGATTTTGTCTGTGAATTCCTACTGGTGCTCCTATTTTTTCTTTCAAAAGTGCTTATCAAAACAATTGAAAAATTGATGAAACAATTCTTATGGGGTAAAGGGAATGGAGAAAAAGGATTAGCAAAGGTTAGTTGGAAGACAATATGCAAACCAAGATAAGAAGGAGGGTTAGGCCTAGATTTTCTATTCAGCAAAAACAAACTTCTCACCTTCAAGCGGATTTGGAAACTACTCAGTGATAAACAAACCATGTGGACTATTTGGATCCATTCCTATATAATAAAAGGAGGAAGTTTGTGAGCCCTTAAGCCCAAAAATAGCTATACTTGGTTCTTTAACCAGCTGCTCAGATTGAGAGAGGATATGTTTCACCATATTCAATGACGGATTGGAGCAGGAGATAGAATTTCTCTATGGTATGACAATTGGACAGGTAATGGATCACTAATTCATAATCAATTGGCCAGATCTCTTCTATGTCGATTTCCCAAGGATTCAAAGCTTCAAGCAATTATTAGTAATGGGAATTGGACCCTCCCCCTAGTTGAGGTGAGATTGCTATCCCTACCTCAATTTAGAAGTCAGGGGGAGAGGGATATCTCCTTGTGGAAAGGAATTCTATCTCAGAAATCACTACAAAAGATGTAAGAAGATTGAGGGAGAGGTCTACTGATCTGGTCGGATGGGATAAGTTGATATGGGACAAGGTTCTTAGACCTAATGTGAGTTTCCTACTTTGGCTCATTATGCTGAACAGACTAAGCACTATGGATAGGTTGAATTTCCTAACCATTCCTAAGACTTGTATTCTTTGCAAGCAGGAGGATGAATCTAGAGATCATTTATTCTTTGCTTGTATGTTCTCAAAGGAAGTTTGGGCAAAGATCTCTCATCTAAGCTTTCCTGATTACTCCAATGGTAGTATTATAGATATACTATTGGATGTCCCTCACTTGCAGATGACTAAACATGAGAAGGTGATCTTGTTATTGTCGACTGCTACATGTGCTCAGGTTATTTGGAATGAAAGGAATAGTAGAAGATTTAGAGACCAGACTAACTCTCTAAATTCTATCATTATGCTCACTACTACGAGCATCAGGGAACAACTGATCATCCATCAGTTGAACCGACACTGTAGTGGTAGATTGTCTAATATATGGAGATTATAGCCTACCTGAATACCTATTCTTATAATACCCAATTAATGTAAGCCAAATCTCACACCTCTCTACTCGCAGAACCCAGATCTCAATGATAAGGATCTATGCAGTATACAAGGAAGAATTACCTGGATTCTTTATCATCTGTAGTGATCTACTACATCCTACAACGCAGTTAACCCAGCCTGTTTCCTCCCTTCATGGCACAGGATCTGAGTAGAAGCCAGCATATCAACTCTCCGCGAAGAGAGTTAGCAGAAGGAATAGTGAAGGGTAAGAAATCCAGAGACCTACCTTGATGGTGTTTCCAACCTGGGTTCACCGATTGCAAACGCCTCAATGAGATCCGTGTCTCCGCTAAAATTTGGAGAACTTGAGTTGTGTTCTGGAAAGATTCTTAATTTAAACGATGTTCTAAGACAAATACCTGTCAATTATTACTGCCCAAGTCGACAACTGAGAGGCTCTTCGCCGACAGAGTTTCCTCGCCCTTGTCGCTTTCCTTCGCCAACCCTAATTGGGCAATGTCAGGAGATCGTCCGTAAAGAAGAAAACTGTTTTACTCTTTTTGGTTGTATTGTCTCGTGTAATGGGCGCACGTTGTCATTTGGTTTATTTGGGTTATAGGAGCAAGTAGTTCTCTAGCTATCCACCCATTGTAACATATCATTCAGTAATGAGAATTTTTTACTTTCTCAAAAAAAAATTTGAAGCATCCAATGCTATCACAAATGTCTTGTAGTTCTCTCAGCATATTTAAAGCATCACCACACCCGGCCCATTATCATATCATAATGTACTAAACACACTCAAAATCACCTTGTTCACGAAAACCTTCTCCATGACTCAATGGCAAGCTTTTTCTTTACTATTTTTCCTATTTGTTTTTATTCTCTTTAAATTCATGTTTTTCGGTTGGTTTCTGAAAGTGTTTTCTAGGGAACATTTTTGGATCTTTCCGCGTCTGAAATTGAAATGTGAAATGGGGACTACGTTGAAAGACGGAGGCCTCCGAGAAACGATCGCTAGGATTCAGGAGCTCTTCCACAGACTCGTTACGATTTTTATACATAGAATTTATCGATTTCCTATCGGTGATTTAGCTGCTAATATATGCTTGGAATAGTAGTCACTTTCTCTGCTTTTGTGTTTTTGTAGTCGTAAGAATGTTTGAAATGGTAAAACTAAAAAGAAAGTTTTATGCACATGTAAGACTGTAGTTGCATGGTTTACCATCTAACTTAATTTTTAGTTGAAACATTAAACAGCTTAACTTTTTTTTTGTTAAATTAAACAGCTTAACTTTTAGGATATATGAATTAGCACTTTTGTGTATAGTAAATCTAGTTATCTAATTTAATCTTTTTTTAAAAAAGTCTAACTACCTAAGTTTGATCATGACGGTATAATCCAACTTACCTATACATTTATATTTAAATATATAAGAATAAATTGAACAATTTGTGGTACATAAAAAAATTAAAATTTTGAATCAAATAATCAAACGATATTCTAATTTATTCTTAATTTATTAAAGTCAAGTTTCAATTTATAATCTAGTGAAACTCTGTTATGTCATTTTCTAGAGTAATCACGTAACTAAAAGATCAATATATTTAGGAAATAAAGGAGAAACCAGTGACCTATTAACTAATAGATGCTGATAATCAGCAAGAGCTGATTGTGGAAACCTTATCACCTGCCATAGATATCTTGCTTTGCTTGGTAATTGTCGATTCTTGTTCCTTCACCTCTGTCCTCCCGACTTTGCCTCTGTTAAGGACTTCCCAAAGATGCGTAATATCTACAGCTGCTTTGGTTGCAGTTTTGGTCTCTTCATTTGCTTCACACACTTGTTGAAAATAATGTATGACCCTTCGCCCAATTTAATTACTATCGATTTAACCACTTTGTCTTATGTAAGATGCGATTTTGTCGTTTTAAAATAGTCACGTCAACTAATATTTGGGATGTCATGTGGCTGTTATTTTTAACTAACGTATGTTCACATTAATTATATAAATTGATAAATTTTAAATATTAACAAAACTGTTATTATTCAACTATTGGAAACACTCGAAGGATTTCATTACACTAGAAACAGAAAAATGCAAGCCTCTTCTCAAGATCTACCTCTAGTAAGGATAATACGATAAGTTCAATTATTTTCATCAATGAATATTTATAAATTGACTAAAGTTACTTGAACGAACACAAGGCAATCTCACAACCGTAATATTAAGCTATGTTTCATCTCAGCATTATTGGTACTTTGTCTTTATTTGATCATTCCTCATCGTGAGGGCAAGTTGTCCGAAGAACATAGCAATGAACTTTAATGCAAATCGTGTCGTTTCCGACCAAAGCAAGTTGCTGTGGTCCATTTGGGAAGGAAGTGAACTGATACTGATGTGAAAGTTTCACATGTGCAGTACGGGATTCTATCTGCATTGATCACCATCGCAATGAGCTCAGCCGGATCCCGCCCATCTCTTAATCGCCCGAAAGCGGTCTTAACTTAGATTGGGATGCAATAAAATGAAATCATTTTAATATAACATATTCTTCTTAATTGCCTAAACTTTTGTCCCAGTTTTGACTAACCTTCAAATCTAGTTTAAATCATTCAAATCGACATTTAATTAAAATAACATTATTTTAATTTTTATATTTTTAAATTTATGGATTAAGATAATATTATTTTGATGAGTTATAAGTTATAACAAAAAATTGAAGATTTTAGCTTTCAAATAAAAATTAAAGTTGTCCTTAAACTCAAATTTGACTGGAAACTATATTTAGCCCATTAACTTTATATCGAACTAAACTAATATTAATACGCTTAATTTACAATAAATGATATTTTATTTTAGGTAAAAAGTGACAGACACTTATTGTTTAAATACAAAATTGTTAGGATATATATTATATATCTAAGTAATTAGTTTTGACATTCTTTATTAATTGGATCTATAAGATATTAATTGGATGATGATAGCTAATCAAGTATTTTTGTTTGAATTGGATTCAAAAAACTATTGGAGATAATCTTTTAAAGATTCTATCTCTAATTGATGTGTATCTTGGCAAGATGTGGTGTAAATTCATGAAGACTGTCAGACTAGAGCAGCTAGTCCATATCGAAGTACCAATCTTGAATAAAAAGATTGTCAGTGTCTAATGAGAAAAGATGAGTGACTGTGAGGGCCAGGGGTGCTAGCTATGTCCCACTTAAGATGAGGTACCTTTCTCTTGTCTTGAAAAGTATTAGTGGTCGATGGCCCACATGTTTTGTCTTTTAGTTTTACCACTCGAGAGAACAATGAAGTTGACCAGCTAAGCTGAAGCGGAGTGAATTGTAATTTGCAAATTAACTTGATTTCTCTTTAGATATTTTGCAATCAGCTGTGGTGCATGTGTTGGGTGGTGGAAAATACACGTCGTGACTTCATGTTGGTGTTTATGTAAATCAGCCCATTGTTGTTGCGACGACTTCCAGATTTATTTTAGTAAAGCTGAACCTTTCAAAAAGTTGTTCTTCTTTTTATCTCAAGTGTATTTTTTTTCTAGTTATTTTAATCACTTAAGTTGTTCGTTTAATTATCTTTATTATTAAACAGTGTGTGTAAATCCTCTGTCGAGGTTAGTACGAGGTGATCGTATTATTGGGTGTGAAATTCTTTCATGGGAAGTGAGGTTAAGAGATAGTGTCAAGGGTTGAGTAGTATCAGCTCAGTAAAGCCTTGGGTAAATCTATTGTACTTCGGTGAAAATATTAAGCTGGGTGAAGGCTCCGCAGACATAAACAAGGTGTATCAAACTACGTTATCAAATTTCTGGTCCTTTTTATTATTTTATTTTTGATTATTTTTGTTTTCGTTTGTGCTATAGACGTCTACTATAAAATGAAAAGTTTGTGAAACTACTACCCCCTTCGGTTTTTCAATTGGTATCAAAAAAAGGTCACCGATTTAGAACTTGGTAGCAAGTTGGTGCAAATCCTAATTTTGCAAACAAGTCCATAAAAGAAGGAGCATCAATTATTAGGCCACCGCTTTTGGATGATTCCAATTATCCTATATGGAAATCACGGATAAGAGTCTTTATTCAGGCACAGGCAACATGAGCATGGAACTCGGTGCTACAAGGTTGGACACATCCAAAGATTACTGACGATAAGGGAGAGACAGTTTTAAAAGATCCATCTGAATGGACAAGAGCCGGAGAAGAAAAGCACTTGGAAACTCACAAGCATTGCACGCAATTTTCAATGCTGTTGATGAAGGACGCTTCTCAATGACATCAGCTTGTAAATTGGCTAAAGAAGTGTGGGATACGTTGCAGACTATTCATGAACGGTCCAAATATGTGATAACGTCAAAACTACAGATGTTAGCTGTGATGTTTGAAGAATTGAAGATGGATGAAAATGAAACTATTGGAGACTTTCATGAAAGATTAGGTGATATAGCGAATCAGGCACATCAACTTGGGAAGAAATATTCCAATCTGAAACTAGTCAAGAAGACATTGAGATTACAACCTCCAAGATTTATTTCAAAAATTGCAGCAATCGAGGAGGCTCATGACATCAATGACTTGTCATTAGATAAGGTAATTGGAATTCTTACCAATTTCAAAATGTATTTGTTAAGGGACAATCGAGAGAAGAAGAAATGATTAGCATTGCAAGCCGAGATTGGTAAAGTCATGAATGACTTACAAGATTAATTCGACGAGAATGAGAATATGGAGCTTTTTACCAGAGAGTTCAGTAAGTGGCTGAAGAGAGTTAAAAAGGACAGACCCAAGTTTAGGCAAAAAGGTGGGAGCACATCGAACAACAACTTCAAACAACAAGCCAAAACTCAAAAAGGAGAAAGAAAGGTAAAGAAAATTCAATTCCATGAATGTCAAGGCTTCGGACATGTTCAAGCGGAGTGTGCTAATATCTTGAAGAACAGAAAAGGAAAATCCTATACAAGCACTTGGAGTGATAACGAATCCGAAAGTGAAGAAGAAGTTGTGAATAGTGATGCGTTAATTACTTTGTACAACAAAAGTCTAGTTACTTATTTAACAGTAACTGAGAAGGAAGTAACTGAAGACGAAAAATTGAGTAAATTAGGAAATTTTGGGAAACATGTAGGCGATTCAGCTCAAAGCTCAATCCCAGATTAAAATAGTGATGACAGTACTTCAGATGATAAAAAAGAAGGTATTTATGAAGCCTATGAGTTAGTGTGTGAAAAATGGGTGAACACATGTAGGAAGAATGAAAGGTTGAAGGAAGAAAACTTCTCTATGAGGAATGCTATTCAAGATTTGGAGAAGAAATTGATGTCAACTTTATAAGAGCCTGGTGAAGATAAAATGAAATTAGTAACTACCGACAAGGGATTGAGAATGTTGAATGGAGGCATAGAAAAACTAGAAAAATTAATGGAAATTGGTAAGGTTAAAGGAGATGTAACTTCTCGTTACCAATATTAAGGCTAGAATAGTATATACGAGAGTTCATTGAGAAATTAGAAAGTGCATTTCATGCTCATACATAATATGGCATACATATACACATGAATATTAATTTATGCACATTGAAATGATTGTACATACATTCATTGGCATTTTTCGAGTATAATTGAATTATAAATGTGATTGTATTGAGAATTATGATTTATTTATATGCTAAAAATTGAGTTGGAGAGTATATGTATTGATTTGGATTTTTTGGTAAAATTTAGGAAATTTCTGAAATTTTGGGTATTTACAAACTAGGAAAAACTTTCCAAGTGGCAGGTCAAGTGATGAATGGTAATAGAAATAAGAGTCAATTGATGTTGAAGAATTTTAGGGATGACTTTAGAATTTGTGAGTAAATGATATTGAAAATTTAGAGAAAATTGGAGTAAAATTTGGAGATGATTGAACTAGTTAAATGAGAATCTAGTTAGAGCCTTAGAAATTAGACAAGTGGCTAAACCAAGTCTTAAAAGTCATGTTTCTTTTAAACTTGAAAGACTAAGTTACCGTTGTTCTTGTCTTAATTTCTTCTTTGTGGCTTTCTTCTTTAAGCTTTATCTTCTTCACAGATTTACTCACCAACATCCATCCATGTTAAATCTAGCTTTCTTATTTCTCACTTGCTACTCCCATCTTGTTGTTTTCTTACATTTGCCCCAAGAAAACCTAAACTAATCCACCTTCAGATGATGTACGTAGGTTGTATGAGAAATTAGGGATTCTTAATATTTTGAAGAAATTGGAGTTTTAACAAGTAAGTATCATGCTAATCCTTATAGGTAGTATGAATATGAAATAAATTTAGTGATTTATTTGACATTACATGATTATGAAAATAGTGGGCATTTTTCACGAACATCGAGAATATAAAATGAAAATATTGATGTGTTGTTTTTACGTATTTGATGATCAATATGTCATAAGATAGTGTTGAAATGATCTTTGAGTTAGAAAGATCAATGAAAATGTGAATGAGAAGGGTGCAAAAAATTTATAAAAAAAATTGATGAGTATATGCTTTGTTTTCGTTTTCGGTTGTTCACGTGAATTTTTTGGGTGTTTTAGAAATCAGCTAAAATGAGTTTAGAGTTAAAGAAAAGGTGGTGTCGTGCTTTAAGAAGAATTAAAATGATAAATTAAGATGAAGTGAAAGTGTTGAAAGAAGATGAGAAAGTGCAACAGAAAGAAAAATGGGAATTAGTGCAACAGAAAGAAAAATGGGAATTGCAGTAAAATGAAAGAAGAAATGCAGAAAAACGTGAAGGATATGCGTGAATGATGTTTTGTTTTTTATGTTTATGAACAATCAAGGATTTTGAATTGGTTGTGATAATGTTGAGCTAAAATGAGAGTCGAAATGAAGAGAAAATAATGGTTATAAATTAGAAATGTTAGATTTAGTAATAGGGAGAAAGAAGAAGAAGAAAAGTTTGCAGTTTTGGAAGAGAAGAGGAGTTGCACGATCGTGCAGAGGAAGGAATTGGAAATGCACGATCGTTCAGTGATATTTCTCGCGGGTTGCGATCGTGCATGCAAGCATGATTGTGACATTGTGCTATTGATTGGGAAAGCACACGACCGTGACAATGAGGAAGCATCTCACAATGCACGATCGTGACTATGGTGATAGTTGCACACATTTTTCATTCTTTTGGCCATAACTTCTTCTCCAGACCATCAAAAGACTTGATTTTTGAACCAACAAATCATAATACATTGTTCTTCCTTTCCACCAAAATTTAAGGCCATATGAATCCATTCGGAAAGGATTGATTGATGAATTTAGGATGAAGTGTGATGGAATTTGATAAATGGAGTATTTTCACTGAACATGCTTCGGTATTTTGGCCATCTTTTAATCTGCAGATTTCCAAATGGACTGATTTTTGATTTACATTAAACTAGAGACATAAGGATACAAATCTCCTGAAGAAGTAGAATTTATATTCTATCTCTAAGAATTCTGCAATCTGATTTGAAGTGGAGTACAGAGTATTGTTATGGTTTAAGAATAGTCTGAATTATTTTGAGTATGACTTTCAGAATACTAAATCAAATTGTATGATTTTGATGTCATTAGAATCTTGATACATAGGGGAACATTTTTCTAAAAGAAAGTGTTGCGTAATTACTTCATTTTCTTTGTCATAATGATAATACAAAGTGTACCTAAAAGTCTATTTTTAGAAAAATCTGGAGTGATCAACTGGATTTTGAAATTAGATTCAAATTGTTTTTGAAAAACCAAAGGGGGTAGTAGTTTCACAAACTTTCCGATTCGTTTCTAGCAAAAAAAATTATAAAAATTAAGAGAACCAAAAATAAATCAACACCGAAAATTTGGTAACGCAGTTTGGCACACCTTGCCTACCTCTGTAGGGCCCTCACCCAGCTTAATCACTTTCACCGAAGTACAATAGATTTACTGAGCTGACACCACTCAACCTTTGACACTATCTCTCAAACTCACTTTCTGTGAAAGAATTTCACACCCAATAACACGACCAACTCGTGTTAACCTCAACAGAGAATTTTCTCAACTAATCTTTTAACGAAAGAACAATAAACAAATAACTCAAGTGATCAATTAACTAAGAACAAAACAATAACACACTTGAGATAAAAGAGAAGAATAACTTTCCGAAAAGTTCAACTCCATTGAAATAAATCTGGAAGTCGTCGTAACAACAATGGGCTAATTCACATAAATATCAACACGAAGCCACAGTTGCATCGATGACACATTCACCAACCAAAGTATACACAACCCATAAATAAATCAATTAATAATCATTGCCATCATCATCATCATTGTGCGCAAAAATGACCGTGGGTTCTGAAAGATCCTTGAATATTACCAGTGAGCTTAGAAAGTGATAACGAAAAATTCTCAAGCCAATTCATATTTGCAATGTATATGTGAAGCATCCATCATGTCCATGCTTAATGTCCGAAGAGAACGAAAGTTCACATCCAAAGAAGACTCATCCAGGTATAATTCTTATTTAGCTCTTTTTCACACAAAAGCTATTTACGCACACACCTCCTTTTATAAAACCCATGGTATATATTCAATTAACGCACTTCACCTTCTAACACCCACTGCATAAGACCAACACCGGGAATATTTTATTCACCAATGGTATATCACGCACACACACGGAGCACACCCATAACACAGTATATATCACTTTTCTAATTAAATTAGCTCCCCTCTTCAGGTTGACTCCAACACACCCCACAGATGCACCAAAAATCCTTGACCCACATGCAACACACTTATATTTGTTCAGTTATTAACCCCAACATATAAGATTGCCTCATACACACGTCCACTCAATGCCGCACATAATATAATTCAATTACCAACATGATAATAGAATTCAATCCAAGACATGATTCTTTCTCAACTAAAAGATTATCCCCAATAGCTTTTGAATCTAAGCCATTATCCAATTAATATCTTATATGTCCAATTAATAAATAATGCCAAAACTAATTACTTAGATATATAACATATATCCTGATAATCTCCCCCTTTTTAGCATTGTTTGTTACAAATATGAAGCTCCCGCTAAATAACATAACTGGACATATAACCATCAAATGCACAATTCATATGACAAATACTCCCCTTTAATCAAACATCAAGTTTATTTAATCATCCAAATTTCTCCCCATTGGGACAAAAAGATGCCAAAATGCACGATAAATAGTCACGCATATACCTTAAAATCTCCCCCTAAGTGGAACGGTCACTAAGAACAATCTGATATCTCCCCTTGGGACAAAGCAGTATCAAAATGCATAATCATAAGAATCAACAATAGATGCAGCGGAAGAATCATAAGCAGGCCAAGAAGACAAATTACCACCAATCAAAACACTGGGAGATATGCTTGAAAGAGAGAGAGATACCCGAGAGTGATCCATACTAATGAGAGAGCTGAAGAGTCTTCAGTGGAGCCAAATAGAAGCCACAATGCAAAATACTAAAAAAATGGGACGACTATGGCAACATAAAAACTAAAGAACAAAAGATTTTTTTTTACGTTTCCTCTTTTTTAAAACAACACAAAAAATACTTCAAAAATGTAAAGCACACAGTCCTTGTGTCTCTCGAAGAAATTCAAACCTGGTCTTTTTCTGCGTCATATTATCTTTTTCATCAGTTTCTTCTTCTGAAGTAACTGACTTGCCCTCTATTTGACCAGTTTCTTTACAAACAGTAACTAACTATGAATTTAGACAACTTCTTATTTTTCCTTCACAATGTTTTTGTGTCTGTAATTGACCCTTTATAATCCAAGTGTGCTTCGGTAATATGGGCTACTGCTGGAAATTTAATAGAGAATGTCTAGATTTTTTATTTTGACCCCTTTGAAACATAATTTGCAACATCTTGTAGCATCTCAGCCTTATGTACCCGATAACTCCGCAAAAATGAAACATCAATATAAATCTTCGATTCTTTCTCAATGTTTCTTCGTCTTGGACATATCTAGACATATTATTTTTCTCCTCATTCACTTTAGAGCACTCACCCTTATAGTGAATGCCTTGAAGATCTCCTCTAACCTTACCAACTTCCATTAACTTTTCTAGTTTTTCTGTGCCTCCATTCAACATTCTCAATCCCTTTTTAGTACTTACCAATTTCATTCTAGCTCTACCAAGCTCATCTGACGTCAACATCAATTTCTTTTCTAACTTTTGGAGGTGTTCTTTATGGAGAGAATCTCTTTCTTCAATCTTTCATTCTTTCTACATATTTTTACCCATTTTTCGTACATTAACTCACAGGCTTCATAAATACCTTCCTTTTTATCATCTAAAGTACTATCATCCCTGTCATAATCTAAGATTGAGCTTTGAGCTAAATCGTCTGCATTTTTCAAGAAATTTCCCAATTTACTCACTTTTTCTTCCTCAATTACTTCCTTCTTGGTTACTACTAAACAAGTAACTGGACTTTTACTGTACAAAGTAACTAACGCATCATTATTCACAACTTCTTCTTCACTTCTGGATTCGTTATCACTCCAAGTGCTCATATAGGATTTTCTTTTTCTCTTCTTCAAGGTATTAGCACACTTTACTTGAACATGTCTGAAGCCTTGACACTCATGGCATTGAATTCTCTTTACCTTTCTTTCTCCCTTTTGAGTTTTGGCTTATTGTTTGAAGTTGTTGTTCGATGAACTTCTGCCATTTTGCCTAAACTCAAGTCTATCCTTTTTCACTCTCTTCAGCCACTTACTGAACTGTCGTGTTAATAGCTCCATATCCTTATTTGTTAGTAGTATGCCCTAGGCCAATGCACATATGTGACTTTTGTACTAATATTATGACTTATTAATAATATATTATGAGGTTTTCTTTTATATATGCATGTATATCATTTATGTAATGTGATTTACGTTCCATGAATAGTATTAGGCTTATGTCATCAAGTATGTGACTTGATAGTAAAAC
>JAOSBP010000028.1:6116-23837 GCA_027563825.1 Erythroxylum mucronatum
ATAATTCAAGAGTTCAACTAATTGTCTTTAGTGGAATGACATTTAGTTAATAAGCTAGAATTAATTATAATGAGATTAAATTAATTCTGGGCTTATTGGAGCTTGAATTATATAAGCCCAATTAGATTCTCCATTTGGCTTCTAGGAAGGTCATCAAGCAAAGTAAGAAATACAAATAGAGATTTTAAAGCCTATGATTGAATGTTGGGCTTATTTTAATTAATTGTTAATTATAATCCTATATGAAGTGAGCATCTTTCGTATTCGCGGGATCTGGAGAAAGAATAGGAAAGGTGATTTCACTATATTTCTGACTAGGAACAGGACCTATCACAAGAATACATTTAGAAATGGGCTAGACTTTGGTTTAATTTGATTAATTTGATTAATTAAATTAAAACAATGTTATTAAAGATAAATGGAGGTAGAATTTTGGTTTTAATGGGTTCAATATGTAGCTGCACATTTAGCATTGGTTTGCTACATTTAAGATGGTTTTTAACCTTATCATCATTAAATGGCTTAATAACCTTATCATTAAATGGTTTAATGGTGGTCTTTTAATGATATCATGTAACCTATTAGCATTCATTGGATTAAAGAAGAAAGAGGTGCATTTGATGGCCCATCTTTTTTCTTTCATCACAAAACCGAAATTGATATGTATTTTTAGGTTAATGGTCTTTTCATATAGCCATCTTAAAACAAATGAGAAGAGTCTCATTTATTGCTTCTTTATGATTGATTAAGGAAGGGTGTGATGCATTGGATGCACTTGACTTCTTTCTCGGATGACCTAACCAAAATTGAGAAAAAAACAAGAAGTGTTCTTGCATTTTTACTCTCTCTCTCTCCTATCTTGCATGGTATAGCTTAAACTTGCATGAGATGTGTCTCATCTTTGGCTTCTGTCTTCTAAGGAAAAATCTCTTCAAGTTTTCTTCTCCTTTCCCACTAAAGGATCTTGTTAAATAAGTTGTCTAAGAAGAACAAATGGTAGACCGGATTGGTCAAGGATACAAAATCGAGAAGAGGATACAATAACGAGAAGAGGATACATCACCTAAGAGAGGATACATTGCCGAGGATTCATTATGTATGAGATATATAATGAAACAATATAGGATGGATAATAAATTGCATCTAGAAAAGATGGTATTTATTAAAACCTAAAGCCCAAAAAGATTGAGTGGGAGAGGATGACCATGTGAGAGTCCACGGTCTCTATATGATGGCCCATTTGCATGTGGTGAAGTGTTACTCCCTACTAGAGCGCATGAATCCTAGATCTTGCATGGTTTAGGTCTCCTTAAGGATAAGTCCATTTATTGGTAGCAAACATGACCTCCCATTGAGGCATGGTTTGCAAGTACTTTAGTGGATGAATCAAATGGTTACACACTCAACATATTTTATCAATAACTTGCCCACTGTAGCTCCGATGGTAAAAGTATGGACCTAATTAGGACGCTTCTTTAAAAGTTAGGCATGAAGATGCTTGGTAGCTTTTTTAGTGGGAGGGTTCTAGTTTTTCTTTTAATGGATAAGATGACTCATTGTCACTTAGTTCGTTATAGATAAGAAAAATAACTGTCGTATAAAGATTTAATTTTTTTAAGTTTTGTTAAATCTATCATCATGCATACATGCATCAAGATTTTATACAAAGTTCCAATATTGTTGACTAGTATGCTCATTCTTTAATAATTTATTTTTCAGACATAATCACCAGAAAATGAATCCACTCACTTTGCTTTTGAAAAATAACAAATTAGAAAATGGAGAGTTCTTTAATGAATGGAGACGTAACCTTGACAGTGTTCTTCAATATGAACGAATTTCATAGGTATTAACTAAAAATGAGCTTGCACCTCTGGGTGGAGATTCAACTACTGAGCTAGTCTAACAACATGAGAGATGGCAGAATGCTGATAATTCTACCAAGTGTTATATTCTAGATTCTGTCAACGGTATGTTGCAAAAGCAAATTGCTTGTATGAAAAATTGCTAGTGCAATGGTCCATCACCTACATGAGATGTTTGGTGTAAGGACTAGGTCTTCAAGGGTGAAGGCTATCCAAACCTTTCACAATCTCAGAAAAACCGGTGAATTGGTGTGGGATTACATGCTTAAGGTAATCTCTGTGGTCACTGATGCTAAGATGCTTAGGGCGGACATGGATGTGGACACGCAGATGATTATGATCATCAATAGCTTAAACTCTTCTTTTCAGCAGTTTAAGTTGGTCTATGAGCTCAAAAGCAAGGATTACACCTTGAGTGAGTTGATAAATACCCTCCAGAGTATGGAGGAGATTTTAAATATCAAAGCTCATGGGTTAGAAGTAATGTAGCATCTTCTTCATTGCCTAAGGGAAAGGGCAAGCAAAAGAAGAAGGGTCTAATGAAAAAGAAGGCCCAAATAGGGGTCAAGGCTCAACCCATGAAAAAGAAGGCCAAAGAGAACATCAAGGGAAATTGTTTCCACTATGATGAGATGGGCCACTGGAAATGAAGCTATCTACTCTATCTTGAGTCCCTTAAAAGCAAATAAGGCATAGGTTTCCCAAGTTTGTTAGGAGCTAGAAATGTGGCAGATTTATCTGATTCTTGGCTATTAGATTCAGGAGCCACTAACCATGTTTACAATTCTTTGTAGGCAGCAAAGGAAAAGACTACCTTAAGACCAGTTTCAAGTCAAGATAGTAGATGGTTCTTATGTTTCAGCAGAATTAGCGGGACTAGTTATCTTGGACTTTCCTAGTGGTCATAGATTATATTTGTTTTCTGTCTAATAAAATTTGGTTATCCCTTATATTTTGAAAATGTTGTTTCAATATATGGGAATAAGGATTTTATTTGTAATGCGATAATTAAACAGGGATTGTTCTTTATAGAACCTATGATAGGCTCACTAAACACCACAGAATTAATAAAATCAAGACAATCTAATGACTTTAACATTAATTCAAAATATCTGTGGCACTTAAGAATGGGTCATGTCAATAAAAAAAGACTTGATAGGTTAGTGAAGGATGAGATCCTTGCAAGCTTGGATAATGATCTATTACCCACCTGTGAATCTTATATTGAAGGAAAAATGACCAAGGTCTCATTTCCTTCCAAAGGAATTAGATCTCAATCCACGTTGGACTGGTACACACCGATATATGTGGGTTCATCAACATAAAAACTAGAAGAGGTTATGAATACTCCATAACCTTTATAGATGATTACTCTAGACATGACTATTTGTATTTGATGCATAAAAAGAGTTAGTCTTTTGAAAAGTTCAAAGAATTCAAAGCTAAAGCTTAGAAGCAGCTAGGCAAATCATTAAAACAACTTCAATCGGATCGAGGTAGTGAGTACTTATCTAGAGAGTTCCAACAATTTCTAATTAATAATGGAATTGTTTCCAACTTGTCAGCTTCTCGAACACCTAAACAAAAAGGTGTAGCAGAGAGGAGGAATAGGACTCTATTGAAAATGGTAAGATCAATGATGTCCTACACTAGCCTTCCAGAATCATTATGAAGATATTCCATACAAAGAACAACTTATCTTCTTAACTTTGCTCCATCCAAATCGGTGCCTAAAACACCTAGGGAGATATGGACTAGCCGAGTGCCTTCATTGCAGCACTTAAGAACTTGTGACTGCCCAGCCCATGTTCTAAGCCTGAATCCATAAAGATAGAACCAAGGTCAGAAGTATGTTTGTTTGTAGGATATCCTATAGGTACACGAGGGTCCTATTTTTACAGTCCTCAGGACAGGAAGGTATTTGTACCGAAAAATGCAACCTTCTTGGAGGAAGAATTTGTGAGAAATCACAAAGGAAGAAGTGAATTAGTATTAAAGGAGTTAGCTGTGTTATCCAAACTAAGGGTTGATTTGGATATAGCAGAACAAGATGTCGAAATGGATTCAAGAATTGAATCAGAAGAGCAGCCTGAACATCAAGTAATGCCTAGGCATAATGGGAGGGTTGTGAGACAACCATACAGGTATCTAAGTCTAGGAGAAGGCATAATTGTCATCTCAGACCAAGAAGAAATGGATCCCATTACTTATACATAGGCTATTAATGATGTTGATTGAGAAAAATGGCTCAAGGCGAAGGAATCAGAAATAGATTCTTTGTACACCAATGAAGTCTAGATCCTTATAGATCTACCACCAAATGTAAAAGCCATAGGGTGTAAATGGATCTACGAAAGAAAAAGAGGATCAGATAAAAAAGGTAGAGACTTTCAAAGCTAGGTTCGTAGCTAAAGGCTATACTCAAAAAGAGTGTATAAACTATGAGGAGACTTTTTCTCCGGTTTCCATGCTTAAGTCCATCAGAATTCTTTTGGCCATAGTAGCCTATTTCGATTATTAAATTGGACAAATGGATGTCAAGACCACATTTCTTAATGGGGATCTTGAGGAGACTGTTTATATGGCCCAACCAGAATCATTCGTTGAGCCAGGTAATGAGCATAAGATATGTAAATTGTAGAGGTCCATTTATGGACTTAAGCAAGCATCTAAGTCTTGGAACATTAGGTTTCATAAGTCTATCAAAACCTGTGGGTTCATACAAAACCTAGATGAACCTTGTGTCTATAAAAGGATACAAGAAAGTAAGGTTATTTTCCTAATTCTATATGTCGATGGCATTCTACTCAATGGGAATGATGTTAGAAATGTTATCTACGATTAAAGGATGGCTAAACGAACAGTTCTCAATCAAGGATTTAGGAGAGGTTAACTATGCCCAACTTATAATGGATTGTAAGAACAAACAGGTAGCCTTATCTCAATTAACCTACATTGAGGACATGTTCAAAAGTTTTCCATGCAGGATTCCAAGAGGGGTTTCACACCTACTAGACATGGAATCAAACTTTCAAAGGAGCAAGCACCTAAGACCTAAGAGGAGGTCGAACGCATGCATAACATTCCATATGCTTTGGCAGTTGGAAGTTTAATGTATGCTATGCTTTGCACTAGACCGGATATCTATTACACAATGGGACTGATAAGTAGATTCCAGTCCAATCTAGGAATGGAGCATTGGAGTACGATTAAGTGCATACTGAAGCATCTTCATAGGACGAAGAACTTAATGCTTGTTTACCCTAAAAGTAGCCTTATTCTAACAGGATATACAGATTTTGATTTCCAATCTGATGTTGATTAAAGGAAATCAACTTCTGGTTCTATATTTGTTTTAGGAGGTGGAGCCATAGTCTAGAGGAATGTCAAGCAATCTGGTATTGCTGATTCAATTATGGAGGCTGAGTATGTTGCTGCTTATGAAGCAACAAAAGAAGCAGTCTAGCCCCATAAATTCCTAAATGATTTAGAGGTAGTTCCTAAGGCAGAAAAGAACATTACACTTTATTGTGATAATAGTGGGGCAGTGGCTAATTCTAAAGAACTTCGGAACCATAAAGCTACCAAACACATTGAGAGAAAGTATCATCTCGTAAGGAAGATAATACAACGTGGTGAGGTGAATGTGGTAAAGATTCCCATAGAGCAGAACCTTGCTGATCCATTTACGAAGACATTGTCTCAAAAGAGTTTTAAGGGTCACCTAACAATGATGGGAATGGGTGATATGTCAAACTTGCTTTAGGGCAAGTGGTAGATTGTTAGAGTTATGTAAATATAGTTCCCTAGAAAGTAAGTGTATTTATATATAACTTAATCTTCTTCAAGTTACTTTTTGTAATGAAAATATTTATTATTAATGAAACAAAAAAGTTTGGATTTATTTGTATCAACATTATTTAACTAGTCATAAGGTACCAAGATTCTTTTGTAAGTAATATACATATACATGGAGATGTATGGGAAACATGTATATTATTAGAATCTAAATTAGTTGATTCACAGTTGAACAATCAAATTAATCGCTTGATTATGGTTTAGACTGTAGTGTTGCGATTTATCTCCATGTAAGTAAAAGAGTTTACTTCAAGGGAATGATACGTTTCATATCATAAAAGTAGTTAACTATCGATAATGGCACTATTAAATGAATCTGGAATCACGTATGGGATCATCTAGCGACTCAGTCTCCTACTTCCATCGATATTGTAGCAATTCCTACCAATAGAATTAGTGAGAATCTTATTCTAACTAACAGTGCTTTAGTTGAGAAATTAAAGTTATCAATTCTTGAAACTTCTAAGATTCCATTTGAGAAACCTACTAAGGAGAAAGCGATTTGTCAAGATCTTACTTATTCTAGGTCTGATATGACTAAATTTGTGGATACCTCTAGGCGATGGACTCAGTAAACATTATGAAAGGCTTCAAACCTGTGGGAAGAAGAAAATTAGGAAGTTAAGGAGTAGATTATCCAAAACCCCCTATATAACTAATCCATTTGTGTGCCTAAATTATTAGGGGATTGAGTTGCCCTAAAAACCAAAATATAGCTTATGAATAGATTAATTTAATAAAGCCAATGATGTTTATCCTTTTGGAGACTAAACTGAAGAGTGATAAATGCTCTAGCTTATAAATATTCAAGAATAAATGGTCTTTAATAACTGACCATAGTGATCATCACTTGATTGTAGTAGCTAATCAGATCAGGGTTATTTAATCTTCTAATACTGAATAGTATGTCCATATATAGGTTGGTATCTTAGCAAAGGTTTAGCTTTGATCACCTACCTTTATTCCTTAAACTTTGCATTCCAAAGATCAATACTTTGGAATGATCTTTTAGGTTAGAAGAATTCTATGAAAAAGCATCGACTCTAGTTAAGGCCCTGCTTGGTTGAGGGGTTGGTAATGGAACGGTATGGAACGTAACACACTTCTATCATTAGGTTGAGGGTTTCAAAACAGAATCGGATAGAAGCGGAGGGTTTCATGTTACGTTTCATATTACATCCTAAACAGTGAAAATAAGAAACCTCTAATTCGGGAGGTTTAGGATGGAGCTAAACTAATAAATACATACTACCTAATATACCCTCAATAATTTTTCTTAATACCAATTATTTCTTCTAACCCTAACCCCCTTTTCCCCAAACTCATTTATTACGGTCCACAAAAATTGTATATAATTATTAATATTTTATATTATTTCTCCTTACCCTAATAATAATATTTTTATATTATTAATAATAAATTTTATATAATTAATAATAAAATAAAAAATTAATAAATTTTTATTAATGAGAAATAGAAAATATATAAAAAATTATTTTTTAATTGTTTGTATATATTTCTATATAAATATAAATAAAAATAAATTATTTTAAAATATAAATCACATATAATAGAATAGAATAAAATATAATTAATAATAAAATTTTTATATAATTAATAATAAATTGTATATAATTAATGATAAAACAATAAACCTTTTATTAAAATTTTTATTATTTTAAAATAGAAAAAATATAAAAAAAATTATTTGTTACGGTTGTGACTTGAACCGTGACTTTTTAATTAGACATGATTCCTATTTTAAAATCATAACATTAAACGTTCTGTAACAACCATTTTAATATTAGGGGTATAATAGTTATTTATTATATATTACATTACATTCCATCCGTTTTCTAAACATCATTTCACTACATTATATTATAAACTATTTCATCCCTCCCAAACAACTTTTCACTATATTATATTTCATTCCATTATAAATCGTTCCGTTCTGTTCTGTTCTATTCCATTCCATTAATTAACATCGATCCAACCAAACATGCCTTAAGTAAGTAGATCTTCTTTCTTGTACAATTCCTTAACTGAGCAGATTTTCTTTCATAATGAAAAGACAACCCAAATTACAGCTGTAAATAGATCTTCTTTCTTGTTCAACTCAGTTCTTGAAAATGAGAACCCTAATTTCTTATTTCATACAACCCAGAAAAAATAGAAAAGAGTATGGTCATCTAGGCACTAAAATGGTAATACCTGAACAATTAGTGAAAAACTGAAAGTGGGTATTAATAAAAAAGGGATTTTGAAGCAATAGTCACCATCTTTCCTTCTATCCAAAAAACTAACTGGTTGTCACTACCTGGGGAAGGAATAGAAAAAGAACCCACCAAATTAACAGTGAGAAGAAATGAAAGGACTAAGTGAAAATGAATCATTGTCATTAAATTACCTAAACAATACAGTAAATGGGTACTTGAAAATGCAGCGAAGATATTGTATTGGCGAGAGGTTGGAACACGAGGACGAGGCTGGAACATGACGATTGGAAGACGACGACTAGAATATGACAAGGAGACTGGAAATGCAAGGAAGACGTTGGAGGAAGCTCAAAATGTGCGAGAGGACGATGGAGGATACTGGAAATGCGAGAGAGAAAGATGGTGGAGGAGCCTAGAAACGCGAGGGAGGAGGACTATGGAGGAGGAGGTTGGAAAGGCGAAAGAGGAGGACGGAGGAGGAGGCTTCAAAAATGTGAGGGAGGAGAACAAGAGATAGATATTAGGTCTATAAATGATAAATCGTCATTTTTGTTTATAAACACTAGAATTCGCTATGCTTTCAATAAATCATCGCTAACCTTTATTGTCCCTAATTGATCGTTTTAATTTGCCTTTGGTGACGATTCTACAAATCATCGCCAAAAGCCAAACATTTGGTGATGTTTCTTCAAATTTGTATCCACATCTATTTCTTTGCTTGACCTTTAGTGACGATTTTACGATCGTAGCCAAAAGATTAACTTTTAATGACTATTTTTTAAAAATTGTAGCTAAATGTTAATATCTGGTGACGATTTTCAAGATCGTCGCAAAAAATAAACCTTTTAGCAACTATTTTTCAAAACATTGCTAAAAGTTATCTTTTTGGCAACGATTTATATGTTGATCTTAAGCTAGGATTTTAAAATTACAGCAAGAAAAACGTAACTTTCTTTTTTTTTAAAAAAACGTAACTTTGTCTCTACTTTGTTATAGTGATAAGAATGAGGCGCTATATATGCCTATCTTCTATCCTTTATATCTTCTTAAAACAAAAAAAACATACGAATTCTAAAAAAACGTGTCTTAAAATAACTAAATAAATTAGTTAATTGCATTTCCATGTGCGTGCATCAAATTCAAAGACTTGGTAGTTGGTAGACAAAATGAAAATATAGGAGAATATTCAACTTTTGCTTCATTTACCACACCAACTTTATCCATAAAAAATTCGATTAATTTTGCTGTGGAGAAAAATACGCTAATAAATAGTGTGGACAAAGCTCTGCTTAAGGAGGCTGTGGAGAAAAATATGCTAATAAATAGTGTGGACAAACCTCTGCTTAAGGAGATCTATTTACTCAAGAAATGTGACGGACGATGGGAATAGGTCAAGATATGAAAACATGTCCTAATTAACAAAAATTTAAGAAATGGTATTATTCTCCAATGGACTTGTAAGATTATCATTGGATAGCTTAAACCTAACATGGAATAAGACTTGCGTTTTGCATTTTTTATGACTATGATGTCAAAGTCTACCAAGCCGAAAAGGTCTAAGAAATTAGACCATAAACTGATTGACGCGCCAGCCTTGTGATAATCTCAATTACCCATTTCTACCAAACAATTCTTCACATCTATGTTTTGCTATAAATGTCTAATGCACCAAATTGACTTTTAATTCCGACTCATTTCTATCATTGTAACTCTCCCCGTTCCCTCTCCAGTACTACACATTCCATGGGCCATACGAAGAAATCAAGAGTTCTGGTAGGTATCCTTAAAGACACGACCTCGATCATCAAGGCAAATCTGTCCACAAAACAGAGCAAAGCAAAGATACACATAGCCGTTCTCCGCGCCGCCGCACACGGCGTGCCTGTGCCACCTTCAGATAAACGTGTAACTTCCGTCCTGTCCTTTGGTCTAGGGTCTCGTCGCACGGCATCTACATGTATTGGAGCTCTAATGGATCGATTGCATGGGACTAAAGATGCTTCTGTTGCCTTAAAATGTCTGTTCACAATTCATTCCATCATAACAAAGGGTTCTTTCATTCTTAAAGACCAGCTCTCCATTTATCCTTCTTTTGGTGGCAGAAATTTCCTCAACTTATCACAATTTCGCCGCGATTCCGACCCTGAATCATGGGAATTGTCATCATGGGTCAGATGGTACGCGGCTGTCATAGAACAGAACCTAATGATTTCAAGATTATTAGGTTATTACTTATGTTCTGATGATGGCAAAAACCTTAAAGAGGAGGTAGTCCAGGTTTTGTTGAGCAAAGATTTAGCGAGAGAGATAGATGTTCTTGTAGATTATGTAGAAAGAATCTGCGAGGCCCCCGAGTCATTGCATCTTCAGAGGAACATCTTGGTTTACGAAGTGGTCAGATTGGTTAGCGAAGATAACAGGCTAGTTCAGCGAGAAATCTGTCTACGAGTGAAGGAACTGAGAGACAGACTCCCGAGTTTGGGTCCGGACGAGTTGGCTCAGATAGTGTACGCGTTGCAAAAGTTGGAAGGTTGTAAAGAGAGGTTATTTATGTTGTTTGTGAACAGAAGCAGAAACGATGAAATGTGGGAGTTGATCAAGGAGACGAAGATTAAGATAATAGAAACGATGAAGATAGAGTCAAAAGCTTTGGTTGAGCTTGGAAGTACGGACGGCTCTGGAGAGTTTAATCGTTTTAGGGAACGATTTGTCATCGAATCGGGACATCTGGGGCGGTTCAGAGCCGACAATAAGTGGTCAGCTATGGATCTTGTTCCTTTAACTGTTAATACATCTGTATGACCACTTTGTTTCTTTCTTTTATCTTCTATTGTTAAAGATTAAAGATTTGGTAAGCATAATTTGATGATTCATTCTATTTCTTTAGTATCTGCTTTTAGTTATATCACAAAGTTTGTGCTTGTTTTCTCAATTATAGTGTTTCTATATCATTTTAGATTGACCAACTACCTATGCTAAACTTTTTAAGTTGCCATTCAAAAATTTTAAGATGCCGTTGTTGGTGATAATGGCGACAAAACGGCTATGAAGATGCATGACCCACTTCCAATTTGTTTTCGGCACTATTAAAAGTGAATTAATTAAAGGCACATAAATTGCTTTCCACCCAATTAAAAACGTAAAATGAGAGCTTTTAGGATTTAAAAACAAAAAGGCTATAATTTAGTCTGGTCGGGTCGGCTGGACCGGCCTTACCAGGCCCAGCTCCAGACCTGAATATCGGCGGCCCAACGATCGCGGCCCGTTCGGCCCATCGGGTGTTAGACTCCTATGCAAATATTACGACTCACGTAAAGACCTAAATCTAACAGAAGCCGAATATGTATATAAGGTATTATTCTACCGTAATTCAGGTATAAGAATACAACTCCCCTTCTCTCTGTTTACATAAACCAAAAACCCTATAAAAAGACTGACTTGAGCGTCGGAGGGGCCTTCCGGGAACCAACCCCCGGCGTGCCTTCATCTGTTTTGTAGGTATCTCACAACCTGAATCGCGTAGACCATGAATCAGAACAACGATGTTCAACCTCAACAGAATCCAGCTGAACCATAGTCATAGAGTGATATCCTTATATAAAGTAGTAGTTTTCTCTTTTAATGATTGTATATATACCTTACGATGAATAAATGAAGTTTAAGAAGAAGGAAAAAAAGAAATAAGACTACCTAAAACTGTAAGTTTAAGGCTCTCGAATTCCTCCTTCGGATTTGATAATGAGAATCAGACTGCTTATCTTATGTGCAGCTTGAAGTTCTACAAATGTTAGCTTAGGACAGTAAGATACTTGCTCTCTCTCCATAAAAGGGGGGAAAAATATGATAAATGATGCTGCTACGACTTAAGGAACCTACAAGGTTGTTCAAGTCTATGTTGTTCTTATCAGCCGTCGTTATTGGCTTTGACTATTCTCAAATACAGACTTGACAAAAATGAAAAATCCTTAAGTAATTTTGTGATTGAAAAGAAATGAAATATTGAAATCTTCCCAAAATCAGAAGTTCCAACATAAATAGGAACCAAATTATAAAAATACTGTTAAATGAAAGAGAAACCTACATCTCTATTCTGCTAAACGATGTCAATAACTCTCTACTGAATAATTAGCCCGAACTAAAGACTTGAAAAGTTTTACCAGCAGCATGTTCAGTACTAAGGGGTTGTGCTTCTGGCTGATCACGTGGTCTCTGTATTTGACCATCTCTGCACTCGATGGAGAGCATTTTCGGCCTGCAAATGCACCAAAAAGAAGCGTCGGGTTATAGTATCTTCTACATCTAGTAGGCTTTAATTTAAAATCAAACTATATTAAAAATTACCTCCTTTTTCCAATCACATCTTATAATAATGATGGCCAATATCACTGTCTGGACAGCAGTACCGCCAAAAATCATTCCACCCCAAATGCCCTGGTTGTATTAAAACAACAACATTATTATTGTTATTGCTCTTTCTTTAACGCTCAAGCTCAACATTGACGAAAATAAAATCCAAGAAAACTACTGTGTCTGGACTCACTCCAACTCCTAAATTGAAGACCCATCCCATTAGAAATCCAAGTGGGAGACCAACAATGTAGTAGCAGCCCAAATTTATATACGCAACTTTTGCTTGCCATCCTGACCCAACCGCCACTCCTACAATTACACATATATATCACTCTTAGACTAGGTACAGCATAACCGCAAGTTGTGAGGTATTAATGTATTCAATTTATGCAACAGCAGGAACAAGAAATCACCCGACAGAACTGGTTGAACGCTGTTAAGAAGAATAGTGACGGCTAAAAGGTACGCGAGTTTATTAACCTCCTCAAGGACATTGGTACTGGATGTGAACATTAAGGCAAATCTGTCCTGTAACACCATTATAAGTACACAAAACACCAGTCCTATTATAGTTGATTGTAGCACTGACACCTTTGTTGCGAATTCCGCTGCCTTTCCGTTCCCAGCTCCCAACTCATTTGCGACCCTCACTCTGGATAAGCCATGACCGGAGTTAATTGTATTGGATCAGGAAATCTTTGAGCAAATCTCAACCATATCATTTAAACGAATGCCATGAGTTACATATCATCTTAACCTTTTTGTTTTACATCAAATTTTCTTATTGTAATTTGTTGCCCCACACAATCAATAGATAGGAATGGTCACTGGAGCAGATAAAGAAATAGAAAAAAGGGTATAAGTGTGTGATAATACCCGGTAGCTGCTAAGAAGGCCAAAGGAATCATGAACTCCCACCCGTTGATATTCATGCTGCAAGTTCAACATTCAAAGAATTTGCATTAAATTAAAACACAGTAAGGATTGTCAAGAGTACACATTATGTTGACACATTTTTCCTTGAAAATACAGTTTGATCAATATAATACTGGGGGAAAAGAAGTCGAGTGGAGTGGATGTGATCCTAAGTAATATGATCCTCGCCTAGGGCACTGCATTATAACTAATTTTCCACACCGAGTTTTCAAGTCCGGTTGTCTGTAAAATTTTGGAAGTTTTTTTTCAATTCATTATAAATGTGGCAGAGTCAAATCAAAATGTCAACTGTAACTTATATAACAGCAAAGTGCATGCAACTCTGAGTTACTGCTAAAGTAAGAAAAATTACTATCTCCTACCAGATGGATAGAGCATCCACAGCGAGCGTGGCATCCTTTAAGTGCCCTGTCATCAAAATCAATATTCGATAGTACCAATTCTCCAAGCTGCATGCCAAAAGAAATAAAAACCATCAAAATTTTGTTCAATTAAGCCATTAATTTTTTCTTATTGAAATTTTAGTAATCTATGTAATCTAATTTTTGAGTCAAAAATACTTTATTGTTTATCAATAACTCTCTTCTAAAAATTTTGGAAGTGCAAGCCAAAATTAATAGATGCATTCCTTCTGCAGCTTTTCTTTAACTTAAAAGATAAGTTTAGAATAATTATAAAATTGTGTCATAATATTTAAATGCCATAATAAGTGACACAAAATTTAATATAATCAAATAAAAAGTTGCTGTTTTTTGATTCTATTAAATCTAACAATAATATATTATCTAACATTCAACCCTAATATAAACATATTTCAATTTCAATTTACTAACCATACATATGAATAGCCTTACAGAAAGTTCAATTTGAACTAATACTTATGCTTAAAATGTGAGGTGAACTAACAATTTTGTGCCCAAATTTATAGTAAGTGAATTTGGTAAGTGATAAGGCTATTTTTGATTGGGGGGTTTATTAATAGAATGAAATAAAATGAAATGTAATATTATTCTATTGTCTGGGATAAGGATTTATAATGAAATGAAATAAAATGAAATAGAAGATAAGGGCTTCATATTACATCTCATTCTATTATAAACAATAAAAATAAGAAACCTCAAATTTGAGCGGTTTATGATGGAATTTAAAATGATAAACAATTTTTTATTATATTATATTATAAATCCTTCTTCCAAATATCATTTCACTGTATTACGTTATGAACCTTTTCATCCCTTTTAAACTACAATATTCTAATATTATATCTATTTACGTTCCATTTCATTATAAATCATCCTATTTCATTTTATTCTATTCCATTTTTCCAACCAAACATAGACATACCCTAGGTGTTTACGACATCAGTTGGTAAAAGAATAATCCTAGCATTATTCTAATAATGTAAAGCTTGAAAGACCAATTTAAGGAGGCAAATCAGTACTTCAATTTTCCTTTTCAAGTTGAAAATATAATCCAAAAACGATGGAGTTGGAGGAATGGAAAAGAAAGATAGAGATACCAAAGCATGACACCAGAAGCAGCCGAGAGTTTGACAAAATCCCACAACTCAGAAAAGGCCTGAGCAGAAAAACCGGTCCAGGTCAGTGGACACCAACCACACACAGCATAGACACCCATCGCAACCGCTAGAAACCACCACGATATATCTAACGCAATCGCCGCACCAATCACTCCAAAACCCAGTGGATAAACAAATAGCCAACTGGTAAACAAGTTGACCCCCAAACCCACCAGATTAACCCAGGCTATGACTTGGTTCTTTAGCTGACACTGCAGGAACCTCTGTAATGGGAACTGAAATGCAAAGCTGAAGTGCAACGGAATGAGCCACAGAGCCACCACACCACTCTCCTCCGCCACATCATCGGGCTGACCCATCAACTTAAGGAGCGGAGTGGCATAAACGTAAAATGGCAATAGCAGGAAGCAACATAAGAATAGGATAAGCCATGATCTTTGCATGTAAATTCCCAACATATGATATCTTTTTGCACCAAATGCTTGGCCACATAACGTCTCCAACGCACTCGCCATTCCTAACTAATCATTAAAATAATAACTCTTTAAAATAATCACATAATAATAATAGTACAAACAAACAAACAAGGATTAACAGTAAGAAAATGAAATATTTAGTAATTACAAGGAGGCCAAAATTGAAGCCGACGATAACAGTGTTGGCAATGGAAATAGCGGCGAGTTGGACATCTCCAAGATGGCCAGCGAAGGCTTGTGTGATGATGTTCATGGAGTAGGCGACCACCCTGCTGAATATAGCAGGTCCCACGATTTCCCATAGCTTCTTCGTTTCAATCCAGAACCTTGAAGCCAAATCCTTTTTCTCGTCATCATTATTTTGGCCTTCAATTTCGGGCAGCAAGGGTACATAGAGATCAACATCTCTATTGCTTGTCATCAAGAAATTGTTTCAGTAGAGCAAGATTGAACGAGGGAGAGAGAAAGAGAGGGGAGTGTAGCTAAAGTGGTTAGATTGTTATGTTCTGTATGCCGCGAGAGAAGGGCAAGTGAGAAGATGTCTCTCTGAACTTGGTAAGTCTGATGTGTGCTTACGTCTTCCCTTATTTCCGAATTTCAAGAACATTTTAGTATGCAACACGTCTCGCATGGCACTACATTTTCATATACGTATCGAAAGGGAAAGTGTGTGTATATCTTAATTAATCCCTAAAACTCGTTAAATATGTAATTATTTTCGGCTTTTCATTGACTTTTCTTAACATGTTTTTGGTGTGTCATCAATTAATGTCCGGCAGATCTCATTCAATTATTGTCCGGCAGATCTCATTCAGTTGTTCCATCTGATAAACAAATATACAATTAACAGATTAATTTTAAATGAACGATATTTATTATGCTGATGACGAAATTAACAATTAATACACAGATAAGTTTATTTAGAAAGAATAATAGCAATTATATTGCAAACAAAAATTTCAATAGACTGTAGTTATCATATGTAAGAAATTTAAATATTGTAATTCAATTATAGTAGTTAAACTAGAATAAAATCATTACATACTATATTAAAACTAAAGTAAAAAAAAATGTTAGTCAGAAATAACACTCAAATTAGGGACGTGAATCAACAAGCTCATCTTACGGGGGACTTGCTAGCTTGCTAATTCCACTGTACTTTTAATCTAATTTTAAAGTTTTGTCATAGCAGCAGATCAGGTTCATGTTTTACCTTTTTTAATTTCTAACACATGAATGTACACAACTTCCTTGTTCGCGGAGGCCAGAGCTCCACGAGGCTTAGAGCTAGCTGGCATCTGATGATCACTTATAACCAAGTATCCATGTCTAGCTTATGACGCCCACTCGTACCATTTTCTGTTTCTTTTTTTTTTTTCATGAAATCTGGAGATATTTAGCCAAGTTAATCACCAATTTGACTTAATTTTTAAAGAATTAATTTCAAGCTATTAGGATCCTTTAAATGATTAGAGGGGGCTCTTTAAATATTAAATTACAATTTTAAACATTTAAATATTAACTTTTAAACTATTAATTAGATCGATATATCATTGTTTTATTTTTAATCACAATGCTATAAGGAAAGGAAAATAATAGAAAAATATCGTAATATATAAACTATTGTTGTTAAAATTGTGAATATCCTTTCAAATTTTATATTTATTTTAGTAGCCATACCTTACAATGTTAGTGCTCGTTTAGCAATGGATCGCTCATGTCCACCAGCGTAAGGAACGAACGAACCAAACGGAGATGAAGGAAGCAAGTTGAGTTTATTTTGAGCATTCTGTTAGTGGAAATTTTTTTAACCAATGTTGTTTCGGAGTCAAATAAATACTCTTCTCATGACAGTTTAGTTGGTTGATTATGTTCCTAAATACATAATTTTGATTCTCAATTCTTAGATACTTCAATTCCTGGAAAAAGTAAAGTCTGAAGAGCCTATGTTTTTTTTTCCTTCACAAGGGCCTAAACCTTTTAAAATTTCTATAGCAGATTTCTTTAAATTTACATGACCTCTCACATTTTCAGATTTCATCACTTCTCACCACTTGATGTCATCTAATTTCTGGAATCTTTATCGTTCGTCTATCTCTGTTCTCCAGTAGTTGTCTCGTATTTGTGGCCCATATTCCCAGGAGACATCTTTGACAACTTAAGATGTGAGGCTCAACTGATATAGATGCATATCTGTTAATCTATGACTGAAATTCGTTAGGGGAATAGTAGTTCGGTTGGTGGCAACACTTGGTTCAGATTTAGAGGACATGTTCCTATGTAGAGTTTTTTGAAATGTAGTTCCTATGTACAGTTGGATAGCCTTTTTTTTCTCATTATTGTTGGAATTATGCTCATAACCCAATCGTTATGTAATAGATTGAACACTTTAATTTTGTGATTATTAATTTTGATTAATAACATGGCAAATGATTTTATTATCATATTACGTTTATTGTTTATTATTCTAATATGAT
>JAOSBP010000029.1:26577-51136 GCA_027563825.1 Erythroxylum mucronatum
AAATTTGTCATGAACATGCATCATACATATTCAGTATACATGAATGTGCATAAATGATTTCATAATCATGCACAATAGTGATATGTGATTATGTTAAATGTTATAGAGGAACGTATAGAGCGACCACTTCCAGATATTGCCGGAACTTCGAAGCGATAAACCAAAAGGGAGCTTTGGTAAGTAATTTAGATAGTCAATTTTGTAAGGAATTTAGTAAGTAATTTAGTACGAAATTTTTTATAATTTTTCTTTGGCTGTTTTGTTTGCTAATGATTTGGATCATTGAATGATTTGCAAAGCTGTAAGAATGTGATATGCTTGAATATATGGTATGAAAACATTGATTGATATGTGAATTGAATTTCAGACATTTCTGTTTTTGAATCTGTTAAGTCCTAGTTATGAGTAAATAGGCATGCCTAGAAGGGTCTGCAGCTGCTCCTATGACACTTCGGTGTCAAGACTTCGGTCTCTCCTGTGACACTTTGGTGTCGAGACTTTGGTCTCTCCTTTATAAGTCTCATTACTCGCTTCTGTAAATGGATTAGCAGTCATCTGATTTTGTATTCTATTATATGTTGATTATAACATAACAAAATTGTGTTCTGAGTCTGAAGGATTTATACCCTCTTGTGATATTCAGTTCTGTTAATTATAAAATCTGTTCTGAAATGCATTATATCTGATTTATTATTAAAGCAATCTTTTAATGGATGTTTATGCTGTTACATGATTCATTATGATGAGTACATGATTCAGTATCATGAGTTGTCACTTCATGCACAGATTAGTTATTACTTACTAAGCTATATGCTTAGTACGGTAGATTTGTCCCGTGTAGGTTCAGAGCGAGGATTATAAAGACTGAGATAAGTCAACTGCAATGGCCAAAGGATATTGAGTTTTGTTTGTCAAAATGTATTTATTTGAGTTTGTTTTTGGGTTTGTATATGATGTATATGACTTTTGGATTTGTTTGAAGGTTTGTAATAACCTTAATACAGATTGGTATTCGAATTTTTGATATGTAATGTATGTTTGTTTAAGATTCTGAAAATGCATGTATGAAATGTTTCGTATGTTTTGGAATGCTTTGTATTCTATATGTTCTGTGTGTGTGGCACTCGCAATATCCTCCTAGGGAGTATATATGGGTGTCACATTTATCCTTGACAGCACTGGCGTTCAATTCTCTATAGTCAACATAAAGATGCCAAGTTCCATCTTGCTTAGGAAATAGCAAAATTGGTGAAGAGAAGGGGGACTTGCTAGGCCTAATGATCCCCTGCTAAAGCATATAAGAACATTGTCGTTCAATTTCATCCTTTTGTAAATGAGGATACCTGTAAGGCCTTACCACTACTGAAGCAGACCCAAGCAACAAACAAATTCGATGATCACATTGGAGAAGGGGTTGTAAACTCATGGGTTCTTGAAACAAATCATCATATTCTGGCAAGAGTTGTGCTAAAGGATTCTCGGCTTTCGAGGGTTCACCTAACGAATGGAAAATTTTCCCAGCATATGCCTACTGTCCCTGAAGCATAACTAGCTTCCCCTCCACTGTGAATTTCATTGTGTGCACCACAAAATCCCAAACAATAGGTCCTAATTCTTGTAGCCATTTAATTCCCAATACAATATCAAACCCATCCAATGGTTTAACATAAAAGTCAGCCAAAAATTCGTGTGCATCAATATAACAGGTGAGATGAGAACAAACCCCTTTACTCTAGACTTTCTCTTTGTTAGCAATAGACATACTAGTATTAGGTAAATGTTTTACCCGAAAGGCTATCTATCAAACTCAGCAAGGGTTGTCCACTCATTATGGCTTGTAGTCGCATAATCGTAGCATGTGTCTGGCCTGTAATAGCATGTAACAAAATTTCAGGTTCTTTATCAATTTCTGTAGTCACTTCCTCTGAAATATCGCTCAGCTCTAGCTAGAATAGTTTAGTGCATTGATGAGTCGTTGAATAGGGTTCATCACAATTATAACATAACGCCTTTGAATGACGTTCCGCCATCTCAGCTCTGCTTAACCGCTTGATAAAAGAACTGTGTTTTAGGGTTGTTAAGGAACCCTTAGTTGCAGAGGTTATGGCATTTTTCTGGGCGCTTAATGGTTGTGAATTCGAGGATCCAAACTCAACTCGAGTAATCTGCCCTTGCTATCTTCGGTTATTTTCAACCTGTAACAGTTGTTGCTTCTATTCAAAGACTTGAGCAAGACTCACAGCTGTGGCTAAATCTGTAGGCTTGTGTAATTGGACGTCCAGTCGAATGGAAACATCTAGACCAGCCATGAATAAGCCCACATGTTGATCTACCCGAACATATTCACTAGCCCATGCTAATTTCTCTTGAAACTGCCGATGATAAAGCTCTATGCTTCCAGTTTGTCACAAACTAACTAAGTCGCCTAATGGGTTGCTACCTTCTGATGGGCCAAATCGCAATGAACAGTAATTACGAAATTCCTGCCAACTTGATATGCGCCCTTCTAATTTTAATTGATAATAAAAAAATGTGCTTCACCCATCATGTGAAAGGCTGTCAAACTCTCCTTGTCTGCATCGCTGGTCTACTGATTTTCAAAAAACTGCTCACAACGTTGGAGCCAGATTAATGGGTCCTCTGTTCCATCAAAAGTAGGGAAATCCAATTTTGTGAATCTCAAAACAACTCTTCCATTTGCAAAAAATACTCCTCCTGTTGGTGGCTTTGTGCTTGTCCCCGCAATCGTTGGAGTAGGTATGGGACTCGGTTGAGCCGTGTTACTGCAGGCCTCACCATCCCCCATTGTGGTCTTGCTCAAATCCGAAATCAGGTTTTTCTTCTGTTCCTGAAATTGGTGAGTGATATGTTTTAAGTGACTATCCAACTGTTCCTTCAAATCCAAAAGTTTAACCTCCACGATTGATTCCGTAACAATCCGCTCTTGTTGTAGCAATGCTCGTATCTCATCGCCAATGGTGATTGGCTCTCATACCAAATTGTTAGATGTATGTGAACAAGATCGAGTTATCGAACGATTGATCAGGAAATCGAATTCAATTTTCTTCCCTTTATTGCGATTCTTTTGTCGACCTATTTTGGATAAAAATTCATACTCATTCAAAGGAGATTGATACCTTAAAGTTTGATAAGAGAGAACTCCAATCCCTTAGTTTTTGATTAAGTTCTGAACTTCCATTTTATTTATCTTATGTCCCTTTAAATAAGGATAAGTCATATTACAAATATAAAAGTCTTATATCTTTTGACTTCCTAACTATTCCTTTAAATAAGGACCAGTCTTATTATAATTATAGAAGTCCTATATCTTTAAACTCCCTATGGAATAAGAATGGTTATTCCCAGCCAAATAAGGAAACAATAAACTGAAAATAAAAGAGAATATCAATTCTGAAACTTTCTTTTTCTAGTATAAGATTTCCCAACGAAAGCATCCACAATAAAGATGCTGGACTCACTATTCGTTAACTGCCATTTACATACTTGGGGGGTTCCAATCTCTACTAATAAGCGCAAGGGCGCTGAATACAAGCTCCTTATTGACAAGGTGAATAGAAAAATCTCTAAATGGAGTAATAAATTCTTGTCATATGGAGTGTCATGTGTCTTCCTAAGCAGAATGGGGGTTTGGGAATCAACTCAACTAATAGAATGATCAAAATTCTATTAGCTAAAAAATTGCGCAGCATTAGTTGTGATAAAGAAAGCTTATGTGTGAGGTGGGTCTACATGTACCATATTCGGAAAAAAAAAAATCTGGTCTATATCAGAAACCAGCTCAATCATATACCTTTCGACAAATTTTGCACACTAGGTCATTCATGTGCCCTCGTATTAAGCACTAAATTTGTAATGGGTTAAGCACTTCTTTTTGGTTCGATCGTTATCATGAATTGGGACCTCTTTGTAATACTCCACTCTTTCCAACTTTAAGAGGTTCTATCCCAGAATATACTAAAGTGCAGGTGCTAATTCAAAACAATACATGGCATTAGTCTTTCCAAAGAAGTAGAAGAATTGGAATGATTGTAGAACACTTAGCTACATATCTTCTAGACCAAGCCAAAGAGGATGTAATCCTGTATTTAATGGTCAATCCTGTAAGCAATTGTTACTAGGCCTAATAGTCAAATTCCCTTTCCACACTCTCATATGGGGCTTAGGTATATTACTAGCTCATTCTTTTATTCTATGGTTAGCTGCACTACACAGTTTGGGTACTAGAGACATAATCAAATTTCAAATTCTTAACCTAAGTTGCCCTTTATGTTCTAGAGTGAATGAAACACTAGATCACATATTCTTTGAGTGCTTTCACACTAAGCCAATATGGAATGCATTTCTTAACGTTTTTAGACAACAAAACCAAAATCTTGGTTGGATAAATTGTATATCTTGGGCAATGAGTTAAGGTGGACTAATAGGGAGGACCAAAATGTCTTCAAGATAGGCTTTGCTATGTTGGTCCATTACATATGTAAGATTAGAAATACTAAAATCTTTGATAAGGCAAAAGAGTTCAAGGAGTATGGATGGATGCAATTTATAGGAGATGCTACTTTTGAATTTTTTGATATTGTAGTTACTTATTTTCTGTATTAGTTCCTCTCCATAAAGTTATAACTTTGGACATTTTGTAATTTACACCTTTTTTAATTGAATTCATTACTTAAAAAAAAATAGAAAAACTGATATACCAATAACTCCTTACAAACCTTTGAATGGACAGTGGAGACTGATGTCCCCACTGCTAAGCACTTCGTACGCGCCTATGCATACGACTCCGAGGATCGCCAGGCGGCTTTTGGGCAGACCACAGATGCCAAAAAGACCACTAACCTTTTCAAGATTAAGGCAATCACCGGACGCCACTTGTCGCTTGACATTGCCTCCATTTTTTTCAGTGGTTTCTCTGTTCTAGCTCTCTTCTGCATCTTCTTCGTTGAAAAGAGAATGACAAAGGGAACCAAAGAAAAGTGAAAGACAGATGGGATATACTAGTATGTTTACTTTTCTTGTATCTGCACCAGGTTTATCGTGCATATCAGGTTCTATTATTGGGATAGGCTGCTGATGGGTTATTACCTTTTCTTGTTGCTTATATATAGAAAGTGTAAGAATTGCTTTAGTTACAGTCAAAAATACACAAATTCGATGATTATCGTCCTCGACTGATATGAATATCTTCGAAAGTCAGAAGAGTTGTTCAAGGTCATCTGTAGGAAGTGCATTATTGAATTCTGAGCTTGGGGTACGCAAGTATTTTACTAATTGAGATTATGTAAATATATCAAGAAGTACAGGCCTATGAAAAAACTCGCACAAAAGGGGGAATAGCAACCCATGGCAAACGATAGAAAGCGGACAGGATCTGTGCACATATTCTATTGAACTTGTGGCACTGAATTATTTTACTTAGCTTACGTAAGAGATCCACTGGCTTCAATAACTAACAAGGCTTATGGCCAACTTCCGTAAAAGGGAGGATTGCAGCACATGATCTTACACGTAAGATAAATTCAATTGACGGGAAGCTGACAGAAAAGTGAGCACAGATTATATGTCACATGCAAGTAAAGACACCTTTGTGATATGAGCACTTAAACTATCAACAAGGTGATGCTGTTGTTTGGGTAATGAATACTAGTCGAAAGCTGCATTAAATTCAACACAGAGTAATATCACAGCATATGAAGATGGCTACGACATATATAAAAGCTTCGTTCATTATAAAAGTAATGTCATCACATGGCTGAATTAATATGATACTCAATCCGACACAGTTTTCCCAAACAAAACTGCAGGACAACCGGAAGATGTAAATAATTGCAATTGCTACCACAATCCAAATATCTATCAGGCTCAGCAGAAAAAGGGCTTTGGACTGACTTTTTTCCACAGTTGAAGTTTTATGTTAATATCTTCCTTTCAAATGTTTTAATGCTTTTGATTAAAAAAATGTAATACTACTGTATTAAAGAATGGTTACTTGTGCAAGGTACTCTACATGTATACCTAAGGGTGGAAGAGCATGCTTGTGCCTTTCATTCTATCTGCACCAACAAGTATCAATCTGTCATCATAAACATCAATGTATCCAAATGCATCTGTGCCTGGAGGGCACTCAAGGGCTGCCTCAAAGGACCGATGATGTACTCCATGAGAATCGATTGAATGCCCGCCTTTGTGATCATGTCCAGATAGGCAAGCCTTAACACAATCATATTGATGTATGACATTCAACACTTCATCATAATTCCAGAGAAGTGCTTCTCGGCATGACACACCAGGGTCTAAAGGCAGATGACAACAAACAATTACTTTCTGGTTTAACTTCATTGCTTCTTGAAGAACATTATCCAACCATTCCATCTGTTTTCTCCCAACAGCCCCATTGAACATAAGGAACCTCCTTTCAAGGCCCACTAGTCCCTCCGGGCTGTTCTTATCCGAATTAGGGTTCTTCTTTCTTAGAAATAAAATCGCCTGCAATGTATTTGGATGATCTGGAGGCCATCCAATGGCACTAATGTCATAGCCATCAAGTACAACGATTCTGAATCCTGGAGCAGGCGAAAAATCATAGTATGCATGGGCATCAAAACTTTCAATCTTCAATAATGGGAGCAACTTTTCTCGTGGAAGATTGTACAAACAATGATTACCAATCATGTGATACACAGGACCTTTGAATTTCTCAAATTCTCTCACTACTTTCCTCACAGCATTTAGGGACTGGTCCTTGGGACAAAAGCCATCCACGATATCTCCAAAATTGATCACAAAAATATGCTTCTGTTGGTTGTTCCATGTTTCTATTGCCCTTTGCAATACACTAAAGCTGTGTCGATAATATCGGGGAACACCAAGAAATGATTTGCCATCAGGAATATCAGCATATTGAACATCGGAGATAACCCCAAAGGAAAAGAGTGGCAGCTTCCCCTGTGCACTTTCTAAAGCATGTATTGACCCCATAGGGCTAGCACAGATACCCTATCAATATAACAAGAAGAATTATTGTGGGACAAATCAACCAAATAAATCCCTTAAAAGAACAATGAAACAAGAGGGAAAGAGACACGTTTATTATTCTTAAAGAAGCCACATTCCTTTCCCCCAAAGAAAAGGGATTAAGTAGGTATCATGATGATGATTGTGCTGCACAAGTTTTACAAATGTCAAAGCTTTAAAATAAAATTTTGTTTTCAATAGAAGTGCAGTATCTTGTCGATCTAAAATTACTTATATATAACTTACAAACCACTGAGAAGTTCTTACGCCGAGCTACAATTTCCTTCCAGTAATTTTAGTTGCCGAAAAGAAAGGGGAATTATCTTTCAATGTATTAATCTTTTGGGGTGGTTTGCTAACCACTAAAAGGCACTTGCACAAGCTATGAGTTCCCCCAGTAATTTTGATGACTGAAACAAAAGGGGAATCCTCTTTAATTGCATTAATCTTTCGGGGTGGGGTTTGCTAAAAGTGAGAACCTACATGGTGTTGCAATCACTCAGGAACTCTGATAAACCTATCGAACAGAACATTTTCGGAATCTGAACCTTGAAACTTACTCAGCAGTTCACCAAAGGTTTCGTCAAACCAGAAAAAACCCAGGACAGAATATCTCATATTAAGCCAAAATAACATTGAAAGAAATACCCAACAATGCGATGTAATTTTGCCATTCAAATATGCATATTTATTGTCTGATTTTAAACTCCTAGCAAATATATATACAGAAAGAGCTAACGATTGGAGAAATAGGTACTGGAGAAGTAGCCCAAAATGGACGAGACTGAACCAAAAAGAAACATTCTGAACAATACCCCATGAAAATCTAAATTTAGCTGGACATAAAGAATAAAGTAAACACAGATTCGGCATCGAAACAAGTTGGTTGAGCGTTAGCCAAGAACAAAAGGCATCGAAACAAGTTGGTTGAAATAGGGAAATCGGGATCAAAACAAGAAACTAAAATTAAAACAAGGAAAAGGATAAAAAAAATAGATTAAATTGACAAGTTACAGAAGCAAGAACAGGGATTTGGGAAATTAGTTAAATTAAAAAAGAAAAAGATCTGACCAGGAGCGCAGGAGATCAGGGAGCGTACAGTTTGTAATGGAAGCGTGGTATCCGTGTGTGGGGAAAAGACCGAAGTTTCCAAAAAGAACAAAAAGGGACGTATATATGCTCTTGAGTCTTGAGGAACATTAGGATCGGTTAAATCAAACTAAAACGTGTCGATTGAGGACATATTACATGTCAACCGCCCGCGTTACGTATCCATTTGCAACTAAAACGCTAGAAAACATGTCCAAAGTGCACAGGGAAAATAACTTTGTCGGTTATGCCCTCTTATTTTTAAATTATACATCAAATTAAAACATATCATGACATTACAAAATAATTGCACCAGATAACCATTAAACATTGAGAGTAAATCACTATCTTGTTAAATTACAAAGCGATTTACTTTTTTTTTTTAATTTGAAAAAACCTCGTAGACAGGCTTATTTACAAGCGGGCACATCTCTTCGAGAATCCAACTAGCGCACCACCCCACAAGTAAGCTAATCGGACGCACCTCATTATCGAATGCTCAACTAGTTCTTCATCTACAGGTAAAATCTCAGCTGCCGCAATTATACTTGTTAAATAGAACAGCAATTAAAGTTATAATAACCATTTTGATTCCTGTTTCTAACTTTGTTTGTCAATTCCAACTGTTTCTTTGCTGGTGAATGACTGACCTGAAAATGTCAATGTTATATTGTTTTAAATATGACAAAACACTATTTGTTATGTCTTTTATTGAACTTTTGATTCCTCTGATGAGTCCATCATACATAACCGACAAGGGAACTCTGCGTGTGCAGCCAAAAATAAAGCAGTTTTATGCTTGTTCCTCCAACAACCATGCAACTACTGTACTCGCTTGTTCAACTACAACACAACAAGATGAAAATATTGCAATTTCTTTCAATTTCCTATGGGAGCGAACAGTACTAATATCCTGTGAGAAGTAAACAAGTAAAAAAAACTGGTCCAAGGGAGGGAAAGTGAGAGGATCATTCCTTTGTTATAACAACATTCTGCTTCCCTGTTCTTGTCCGTTACTTCCTCCATATAGTAACAGTAACTCAGCTTGCAAATGCAGGTTTTATCTTGTTTATAATGCTGACTTCCCATTACCATTTGAGTGGAGAGTTTGGTGGACAAGCTTCTCCGGTAGTTCCTTGGAAGCCTGCAATGGAATCCAAAGAAAGTGAGAATTCTAGATGCAACAATCCCCATAAATGAAGCTAAGAGATTCACATTTCCAGGAAGACAACCTGAAAGTGTCTCATGTGCAATATTGGTTCACAACCCACGTCAGCAATTGAGTTTCCATTGGCCGTCTTCAATTTAAATCTTGCAGCTTCATAGGCCTCAATTGTGTTTTTCTTGTGAGGAAGGTGGTCAGTAACTTTTAGGAGAGAATTAAGAGAATTCATCTGGAAGATCAAGCCAAAAAAAGCATCTTAGAAAGCCTATATGGCAAAAATTTGACAACAAAAAACTTGCTTCAAGAATGGATCTTTGGCCATGTTGCTTACTAAAAGTAACAGCTTTATAAGGGTCATAAAGCAATAGATACCTATCTCTGCATGAGGGGTTTCACTGATATGTAGGAGAATTTAGCAGTAGATACTTATGAATACGTTGGTCCAGGAAATTCCATATACAATCTCCAACAAAAAGTAACAGCAAATGCACCTAATTGAAACACAAAACAGAATGGGCTTTGATGTAAATTGCAGTGAATAATGATAGAGAAGTACCAACCTTCATGTATGGGCAGGATGCGCAGTCGCCATGAATAGAACATCCCTCCCCACTAGCTACTCCGGGTATAACAGGTAATATGCAATTGCCTACATGAGCAGATTTCAGACCCGTGGATGAATTAAATGATGGCTTTGTTATAGAGTCTGAAGAGACAGGAAAGACAATTTCAACAGTAACTTTGGCTCCATCAGTCGATTTTGGAGAACTTAATAAACTCTGTACTGCTGCAACTATTGATGTGACCATTCCTGATTCGGTTCCTAAAACAAACTGAAGCCGATCATTGGCATTTCTGTCCACTGCCTCTTGAACTCTCTTCTTTATGAAATCTAATATGTTTTGGGTGGAACCAACTACCCCCATTCCTCTTCTCTTGGCTTCCATGGCCAAGGAAAACATTTCCCCAGGGACCTCCAGATGTGCAGTTAAGAAAGCATCACAATACATTTCATTTATCTTCTCAACAACTTCATGTCCAAAGAGATGATGAACAATGCATATCCCATCCTGTTGAAAAATTTTTATACTATCAGAAAATTAATAAAGCAATGCAGTAACAAGAGATTAACTGATAAATACAATAGTAAGTTAAAGGAAGAAATTAGAAGCAAGAAGCGATCATGGCTGATTTACTTTTTCATGAATGCTTCCTTTTGTGTTTCAACATTGAGAAAACCACAACACCATCCATTTCTCATTATCAGTATTCATTATAGTTAATGAATCAATAAGACATAAAAATGGGGCCAAAGACCATTGACTATTCTAATATCAATGAGAATTTGCCCATGATCAACACTGACTTACATGCTCAGCAACTCATCCAAGTGCTGTAAGCATAAGAATCTTAAAGAAATTATTGGATCCAACAGTGACGTTGTAAGACAAAAAACAGTCCAACCTCTCCATTAAACAGCCAAAGTGGTCAAATGCAACGTGTAAACATCATTGAACATACTAGACCATAAGTTTGTTCATAAATTATGATCAAGTATGCATAAGACACTAGGAATATTATGAAACACACGACCTTGAAGTTTATTGGCTGAGACTAAAAAATTATGATCACCTGATAGTAATGCAAGCGAGGCAACAAAGATTTAATGGAATCTCTATTATGTGCTGGATGCACCTCAGCGATTTCTTCATCGGTCATGATTGTCATTTGATGAAACAATTGTACAATATTCGCCCCCATGTATGAGTCAGGACCATACCATATATTCAAGTCTGGAATTTGAGAAAAGGCCTGTTGAGAAAGGGAATGGAGAAAGAAGAAAAGTGAATTATGTGACAACCAATGGGAGATTAATTACAAACTTCAATATATTAACACTAGATGTTTATAGATTACAAACCTGCAGGATAGTTTGAACAACATTAGAAGAAGTACAGGTGATTGTAGGAACGAGCTCATGAGCATAAGCTTTTGTCTCAAGAGAAGTATTTATGTATACAACATGCAAAGAAGGATGGACTGCGGAAGCTGTCTCAAGATAATTCATATAAGCAGGACTAGATGCAGCATCTGCCAAAGAGCAACCAATTCGATCATTTGACATTCTATAAACGCTAACCTGCATTTGAGAGACAGAACCATGAGTTGCATCCCTAGTATTTAGCACAAACACAATGCATCACACCTTTGCTAATCTGTTAGAAGGTAGCAACAAAGTTGAGCAAAAGGAAAAGAAAAAAGAAAATCTGCCTTTCGCGAACTAATTCAGAGAAACGAGAAGTACGATCTAGGTAGCCATGCAGCTTGCTCTCGTATTGGGATTGTTTTCAAATTTCTGATGCTGCTGAAGCAAATCGTTCACCGACTACAAAAATTAATATCTAACCTGACTAAAAGTCCTACTGCCCTACCATAAGTAGAAAGATACAAACCTCTTGAAAGCCAGCCTGATCAAGAATTGCCCGAACATTTTCTGACATAAAATCTACACCTAAAACAGTTATAAATTTGCACCCAGCTTTTGCCATCTTAACCGCACTATCCGCCATGACCAAAGAATCGGATATGTGGATGTGAGGCCAATGCTTCTGCGCAGCAGTTAATACACCCTGAACTTCAGGATCCATATAAAAGTGAGCAACTACTCCTATTTTCTTCTCCTTCAACTCACTGACAAGTTCTTGAACTTTGGCCTCATCTGGGAACAAGTACCTTGCCTGCAAATAAACTCAATCCAAACTTAGTAATTTCCAAAAAAAAAAAAAACACTTCACAGAAACAAAAATAAAACAGAATCTAACTAAATACCCGACATACAAAAACAACAGAGAAAGAGTTAAACAGAACAAACCATCGAACCTGAGCTTCAGCGTAGCTACCCTGTGAGGTAATTCCCTCAGAGCTAATAACCAACGACGGAAACGGATCCAACGGCATTTTTCCCTCTTTCTCAGCTATAAGTTTTTTGGTTCTCTTCTGCATACTCACTAACACATTATGCCACGTGTTCACTCTCGACCGCTCGCCGCCCGTAAGTCCCACGTTAAACGTTGCCAAATCCTCCGTCTTGACACTCGCCACCTCCTCCGGGGTCGCCCCGTCGAGAACCCAAATCAAGCACGCGCAGAACCCGCGTGTGACCTCCGAATCGCTATCAGCCCAAAATCTCATCTTTCCATGTTGGTCTAAGCTAGCTTCCAGCCAAACCTGGGCGGTGCAACCCATGACACGGTTGGAGTCAACCCGAGAGGAGTCCGGGAATGCAGGGAGAAGATTTGCGTATTGAAGGAGTCGTTTCACGCGGTCGATTGGCTGAGAAATGGACTGAAACTCGATAATCAGCTGGTTAAGTTTGCTTGGCACGAACTCGGTGGCGGGTGATGGAGAGAAGGTGACGGCAGAGCAAGAAAAGGGAGAGAGATTTGAGGAATTAGACGAAAAGGGTTTTGAATCAGGCGGAGGAACGTGGACGCTTTTGATGGATTTGAACGAGAAAGACGAGAAACACCGAGTCTTTTTACTGGGAAAAAGCCTGGGTCTAGGGTCATTAGTATTGAGATTTGAAGAGGAAGCGAAACCTGACGTACATGAAGAAGGCGAAGGTTTAAGGATCATAGTTGCAGAGGACTCCATTGAAGAAGAGTAAGAGGTATGGGGAGGGGTTAGCAAACGGCCTTAAAGTGCGTGTTTTGTGTGTGTTGTGAGAACGAAAGTTGCGTGAATGGATATGGATTCTGGGAAGCAGGGGCGAAGCAGAGCCTTCTATTAACGGGATGCCACGTAACAGAGCCAACCAACAATAGAGACTGGAAAAGTAAACGCGCGACGAAAGAGCCGAGCGCATTACCAAGCCCACCATGAATCAATATTATGTAAGTACGTGAGTATTAAATAACTAAATATAAATTTTAATAAAAAGAAGAGCCATATTTTCACGTTGGCATATAATTTTTTTATTTTAAGAAATTATTATTTACTTTTATTAGTTTATTTATAACTATAAAATAATATTATATAAAAATTTAAATTTTCAATATTACCCTATTTTAGATTTAAAAAATTGAATAAAATATGATAGAAGAAGTTATGTAATAACTGATAATTTTTAAAATATAAATATTGAAATGAAAAAAAATCAAACTAAAACATTATGATATATTTTACTCTAAATTTTAATATTACAACTTTTAGTTGGGTCAGTTGTGCTAGGCCAAGGCCTAAGCTCAGGTCCACACGTCCACGGCCTATTTGTAGGTGTTAGTCTCCTATGCAAACGTAAAGACTTATGTAAAGACCTAAACCTAGCACCTATTCCATGTATAAGGTACCATTTGGCTATAATACAGGTACGAGATTACAACCCTATTTTTCTCTGTTCTTAGCAGCCAATACCCTCTCAAAAAGACTAACTTGAGCGTTGGAGGGGCCTGCCGGTTGTCAACTCCGGTGTATCTTATCTGTTTTGCAGGAGTCCTTTAGCCAAAGCTGGTCATAATCATGAATCCAAGCAGCAATATTCAGCCCCAGCAAATTCAAGCAGAACCAACTTAAAAAAAAAGATGAGTTTCTCAAAAATTTCAATCCATGATCGTAATGTAAGTTTAGGGACTTCCTTAAAATTCAAATTACCATTCAAGCGTATCATCGAAAATAGATTGTCATTGGGTTACAAATGAAGAATATAATTTAGTGGTCAAACGCGTGCATTATTATCTCCTAGTATTCAAATTTTAGGGAAGTATATGTTTTGAATGTTGCACAATTAAAGAGGTCCTTTCGTTCTCACCAAAAAAAAACGAGTCCTTTCATAATGTAACTTAGGACGGTTGATAAGTTTGTCTTGTTTAGATTAGAGAAAAAGACCTCCCTTGTCTTTGTGGTATGATCTCTTGGAGATTTTACCTTGATGACAAGGGTTCAAGGAACGGTAGAACCAGAAACCTTCTTTAGTGATGATGACGATTAGAGAAAGAGACAAAAATAGTTTATTATGCAAAGACCTTGAACAGTCCACATGAATGAACCACTGATTGCGATATGCAGACAAATATCAGTACACAATTACATGAACCGCCTCATGAACTATCCCATCCAGTGGGTCCACAAGACTTAGGAAAGGAGAGGGAGTGTTGACGGAGAAAAAGGGTGCAAAGAGAAAACTGCGGACACCTAGAAGCCATTTGATAGGAAGAGACTTTTGACTACATGCATGCTGTTCCACTTGTTATGGGGCCTCGGAAATGGACGTGAATCCACGGCCCTCTCATCTTTTTGACCACATGCATGCTTTTCCACTTGTTATGGGGCCTTGGAAATGGACGTGAATCCCATCCAGCACTCGCTCGTAACGAAACTCTAGCCATTTTGAGCCACAAACCTTTATCTGCAAAGGGAATCCATGATATTGCCCCTTAGATGCACGTCTCTTTTGCTTTTTGGCGCTGAGGATGCCCCTGCTTATGGACAACTAGAGTCCCTTGGATTGTTATGACGAAGAAGCAAAAAAGCATACCGCAACTGTGTTTCATTTAGGTTTAGATCAATCACACGAGTTCAGTTCTGGTACGAAACGTAGAAGAAACTCTTAAGAATATACTAAAACCAACGTAAATCTCATGTTTGCACCTGTTGATCAGAAACTTTAATCTCAAAAGAAGTTATTTATTATACGGTATAATTTTCAATCAAGGTAACATTTCTGTAAAGAATGCAAGTATAGAATTTTCTTGTTAAGAAGAATCAAAAGTTAAACAAAAGGAGTTTTGTATCGGAACTTTTGAACTTCTTAGATTTTTGTATACAACTCTGCCTCTGTTTTATTCTGAGCATTTTTCTATTGTACATGTTGTGTTATCTTTGAACGTTTCCGGTAGTAGTAGTTTCACAAAATTTAGTAAAATCAAAAACTAGAAAAATTAAATACACAAATATAAGTCAACATCCGAGATTTAATAACGCAGTTTGGCGTATCTTGTTTATGTTTGCAGGGCCCTCACCCAACTTAATTACTTTCACCTATGAGCTGACTCACCCAACCTTTGACATTATCCTTTGTCCTCATTACCCGTGAAGGTAAATCACACCCAATAATACGACCGTTTCGTACTAATTTCAACAGAGAATTTTTTTATTAGTATTTGATAATAAATGATGAAAATAAAATACTTCAAGTGATTGAAATAATAACAAACATAAACAAAGACACTTGAAAAAGAAAACAACTTCCCTAACAATGTAGCTTCTTCAACGAAAGAATAGAAAGTTGTTCACTGAAAAATTTGTTGTGAAGCTTCAATATCGTCACTGAAAAATCCCACACAGAGCAACAAAAAAATCACCAACAAAACAAATGTTTCATCACTGAAACGTTGCAAATGATAGAGCTTCAACCACACAAAAAAACTTATGGAGTTTTTCCAAAAAAATACTCTGCAAAAATCACAGAATCAACCCAAAAATATAGCCTCAAAATCGCGTGAACACTACCAAAGAACAACTGCCAAAATTGCCCTCAATTGTCATTGAAAACTAGAAGAATACCCAGACGTAATCATCCAAAACACAACACATCATCATAGATCACCCAACCGAACCTTTTAAAAGCCAAGAGAAAAAAATCACAGCTGCAAGGATTCCAATCAATCACCGATAGTACAACCCATAAAAGAATTACGCAAGAACGATAGAAACATAGCAACAAGATCGATTCATAATTAACATAAAATCAACTGTTAAGGTTGTCAAAGATGGCTCTGAAATCCTAGCTACTGAGACTCCAAATCAACCACAAAGACAACCTACACTTCATATGAAAAACAACAGTCAAAGCATAACAACGATGCAGTATAGAAGAGACACACGATGGAAGACTCCTTCAACACTATGGTCACGTAACCCACACACAAGTCTTCACAAGATTGAGTTTTATCTTCATACAAATTCTTGTTAAAGATTATCCAAGATAGCATTAAGATTTTAGCATCCAACTCAAACAAGAATTATGCTTTATCTTGAGAATCCAATTAGCAAATAATATCAAAATTAATAATAAGATACCTAACATGTATCTTAACACTCTCTCCCTTTTTGACATTATTTGTCACATATTCAAAATCCCCCTTAAAGTAAATAATTGAACATATAACATCAAATTTATAAACCACAAGGAAACTCCCCCTTAATCAAACATGAGATTTCAAATAACTCTAAATATGCACTTGGCAAATATCCGAATAAACAATAATTCGAAGTTAACAAAAATAGTCAAGTTCTCTAAATAAACATAACAATCACAGCCAGTACATCATCTATTCTCTCTCTTAAGACAAAAAGATGCCAAAAACAAGATTAATAGTCACATAGATACCTTGAAATCTCCCCCTGAACTGAATAGTCACCAAAAACAATCTGATATCTCTCCATTGGGACAAAACAATGCCAAAACAAAGAATAGCTTCAATGCAATCAATCTTAGTGAATAAAGAAACATAAAAATCAGCCATTGGTGCAACGGAAGAATCATACGCATGCCAAGATGACAATTTATTACCAGTCAAAACATTAGCCAACCTATCATTAGTCACATCAAATTCAACCACATACGGCTGATTAAATTCATAAACCCCAAAAATGCATTCAAAGAATCATAATCAAATTTAATCAATCTCCTCCTCACATAAACCTTATAAACACAAATTATCCAAATTTATACAGCTTACGATATAAAGAAATCAAGATAAAAATTGAAAAACTCAAATCATAATACTCGAATCTTCCTACAGTTCTTTAACCAAGCATCAACATTTTCTCAACATATCTCTGTAAATCAACATTTAGAATCAAAACTTTCAAATCATCAAAGAGAACCTCATCCTCAAATGAAATTCACCATTCAACAAGTAAAGAAAATCCAAACACACACCAATCAACTAAACCTTAAAATACCCATAAATAAAAACTCAGAAGGCCTAGACGATAACTCCTTCAAAACACCTTTTTTTTTGTTTCAATAAACAACATCAATATACTTCAAAAATTTAAAGAACACAATCCTTATGCCCTTTGAAGAAATTCAAACCTAGCCTTATTCCTCGCGGCGTTAACTTTTTCATCAGATGTTTGGTTGATTCCTCCTTCATAAGCAACCAATTGGTCTTTTGTTTAAGCAATTTCTTTACCAACAACAATTAACTGTGAATCTAGACAATTTTTTGTTTTTCCTTCACTACATATTTGTGCTTGTAATTGATCCTTTCTAACAAAAGTATGTTTTGGTAACGTGGGCTATTACTGGAAATTTAATGGAGAATGTTTATATTTTCTGTTTTAACCCCGTTGAAATATCATTTGTAGCAACTTGTAACAATTCGGCTTTATGTGCCCAATTACCCTACAAAAGTGACATGTAGGTATAAACTTTCAATTCTTTCTTGAGGTTTCTCCTTTGACAAATCTAGCATCATCATTTTTCCCATCATTCAACTTAGAACATTCAACCTTGTAACCAATACCTTGAATGTATCCTTTAATCTTTCCAATTTCTAACAAATTTTCTAGCTTTTTGGTACCTCCATTTAACATTCTTATTCCCTTTTCCGTACTAACTAGCTTCAACTTCATTTCATCAAGCTCATTTATGGTAGATAACAACTCCTTCTTTAAACCTTGAATGATGTTCTTCATAGACGAGTTTTCCTTCATTAGCTTTTCATTTTTCTTACATGTTTGCATCCACTTTGCATACATTAACTCATGAGCTTTGTAAATATCCTCACTTTTGTCCTCTGAATCACTATCATAATCTCAAATGAAACTTTGGACTAATTCATCTTCATTTTTCTCAAAATTCTAGACTGATTTACCTATGATTTCATCATTAGTTTCTTCCTTCTTGGTTTTTGTTAAGCAAGCAACTAGACTTTTGTTGTATAAAGCAACCAACGTAGCACTACTTACAAATCCTTCTTCACTATCATACTCACTTTCGGATTCATTTTCACTCCAAGTGCTTGTATAGGACTTCCCTTTTCTCTCTTCAAAGTGTTTGTGCATTTCGTTTGCACATGCCCAAACCTTTGACAATCATGACATTAAATTTTCTTCACTTTTTTTTCTTCATCTTTTTTAGTTTTAGCTTGTTGTTTGAAATTGCTATTTGATGAGCTCCCACCTTTTTGCCTAAATCAGATTTATCCTTCTTCACTTTCTTTAACCACTTGCTAAATAACTCCATATCCTCATTCTCATCGGATTCACCTCCTAAGTCATTTACAGCTTTTCCAACCTCAATTTGTAATGCCAATCCTTTGTTCTTCTCTTGTTTATCTCTCAACAAATTCATCTCAAAGTTAGTAAGGATCTCAATTACCTTATCCAAAGACAATTCAGTGATATCATGGGCTTCTTCAATGGCTCCAATTTTCAGTATGAATCTCGGAGACAATGATCTTATTGTCTTCTTAACAAGTTTCACATTTGAATACTTCTTTCCAAATTGATGTGCTTAGTTTGCTAAGTCACACAATCTCTCATGGAAGTCTCCAATAGTTTTATTCTCGTCCATTTTCAACTTTTTAAATCTCACTGTCAACATCTGAAGTTTCGAGGCTATCACAGATTTCAATCCCTCATGTATAGTTTGCAAAGTGTCCCATGCTTCTTTTGCCGATTCACAAGTTGATATCATAGAAAAGCGACTTTCATCAACTGCATTGAAGATGGCGTGCAACGCTTGAGAATTTCCAAGCGCTCTCTTTTTCAACCCTTGTCCACTCAGATGCATCTTTCAGTACTACTCCTCCCTTGTCATCAGTAATCACTAGATGTGTCCAGCCATGTAACATTGAGTTCTACACTTTTGTTCCTTGAGTTTGAATCAATACTCTTACCTGTGATTTCTATACGGGAAAATTGGAATCATCTAACAATGGTGACCTAAAGATTGATGCCCCTTCTCTTATAGCCATAACTGTGAAACATGGATTTGCACCAACTTGACATACCAAGTTTTGATTCGGCGACCCTCTCTGATACCAATTGAAAGTTTCCAAAGGGGTGTAATAGTTTCGCAAAATCTAACATAATCAAAAATCAGAAAAATTAAACACATAAATATAAGTCAACATCCAAGATTTTGTAACGTAGTTCGGTACACCTTACCTATATCTACGGGTTCCTCACTTAGCTTAATTACTTTCATCTGTGTACAACAATAATTTTACTCAAGGCATTACAGAGTCAACTCACCCAACCCTTGATACTATCCCTTGACTTACTATCTGTGAAAGTAAATCACACCCAATAGTACGACCTTCTTGTACTAAAATCAACATAGGATTTTTCTTAATAGTATTTGATAATAAAGGATGAGAATAAAATAACTCAAGTGATTAAAATAACAACGAACATAAAAAAAGGCACTTCAGAAAGAAAACAACTTCCCTAATAATGTAGCTTCGTCAATGAAAGAATAGGAAGTTGTCCATTGAAAAATCTGCTGTGAAGCTTCAATATCGTCATTGGAAAATCCCATGCAAAGTAGAAGAAAAATCACCAACAAAACAAACGTTTGATCACTGAAACTTTGCAAACGATGGAGCTTCAAGCACACGAAAAACTTCTGGAGTTTTTCCACAAAAACACACTGCAAAAATTACACAATCAACCAAAAGACAGCTCCAAAAATGCTTGAACACTACCAAAGAACAACTGCCAAAACTGCCTTCAATTGTTGTTGAAGACTAGAAGAATAACAAGTTGCAATGAGTCATATAATCATCCAAAACATAGCAAATGGTCATAGATCACCTAACCGAACCATGTAAAAGCCAAGAGAAAAATACCATAGCTACAAGGATTCCACTCAATTACCAATAGCACAACCTACAAAAAAAATCATGCAAGAACCACAAAAAGGCAGCAACAAAATCGATCCATAATTAACATAAAATTAACTACTAAGGTTATCAAAGATGTCTATGAAATCTCGGCTAAAGAGTCTCCAAATTAACTACAAAGACAACCCATACTTCACATGAAAAATAGTAGTCAAAGCACAGCAACGACACAGTACAAAAGACTCCTTCAACACTATGGTCACGTAACTCACACACAAGTCTTCACAAGATTAACTTTTATCTTCATACAAATTCTTATTAAAGATTATTTACGGTAGCATCAAGATTTCAACATCCAACTTAAAGAAAAATTATACATTATCTTGAGAATCCAATTAGTACATAGTGTCAAAATTAATAATAACATATATCTTAATAGTCTTGTTCAAATCTGCATCTCCTGTTGGAGAAAAGATGGAAATAAGGCACAGCTTTTCCAAGCCGTCGTGTACTTCTCATATGTCACGCAGCCAGGTAGAGGAAATAATTTCTTAGTTGTTGGATTAGTATGCGTGTAACTAGTGAACTTCGTGGTTTCAGGAAGAGTTCGTTCTGTGATTAGAAAAAACCCCAAACTTTTATCAGTTTATGTACATGTTGATATAATAAAAAGGACCCATGGATACCACATTGACATCGCACATGGTACCCCTCTAAAACTAAAACTCCACATTGAGATATAATCTCTCTATCTCTTTTGTGGTATGATTTCATTAACTGAGAAATTGATCGACACTAAAATGAGACATGTACCATAATGTTGCCTGGGATGTTTATTCTTCGACAAATCCAGATTACAAGTTCATTGGCTGAAACGAATTAATCAATACCTACTACTGTAAACACGTATAAGGAATTATTAGTTAGTCAGCATCATTATGTGTTGCATTTATATGGTTATTCTGAAATGATGCATTAGTATTACTTTTTCCTTGGCAAGCAGTTCGGAAAGGTTAATAGTGTTATTTAAGCACAGTGTTATAGTTTCTTGCATAAAATGGTAGAGGGATAATTTTATTCTATTTATTTACCTTGATCATATTATACATACATATATATATATATATATATGTATGTATATATATATATACATACATACATACATACATATGTATATATGTATATATATATATATACATACGTATATATACATATTTATATATGTATATATATATATATATATACATACGTATATATATATATGTAAGGAGTCGTTATAGGAGTAGCTCGAAGACATAGTAAGGAATTGAGTAGCTGTCATATTTATAAAATAATTGTCTACAAATTATTTGATAAATAATGAAAATACAAATAAGAATGCATTGAATAAACTTTTTTGATGTAGTTAGACTTTGGAAAAGTGATTATAAATTATTTAACTAAATATATGAATTTAACATAATTTCAATATATTTTTAAATGTGTTTATATTATATATATTTCATATTGAAAATGCATATACTTTTGGGTGCATACACATGAAAATTATTATATTAAATTTTGAAATATGAAAAGATAACATTTGAAATTAAACTTACTTATTATCAATGCATATTTTTTATTTTGTATTATTCTTAGCTTTGTATTCGTATAAGAATGATCTTTTTTCTAATATTAGTTGTTGTGGATATTGTTTATATAAGAAATATGCAAAAAATAATATTACTAGGGATAAAAAATAGCTCTCATATCAAATTTATATTATTATGATTTCTTAAGAAAGGGTTGAAATAAAGTTAAAAATTATACAGTACAATATATTGAAAACTATTTTGTAATTTTTTAAAATTTAAGAATTATTTTGTAAGTTTAAAATTTTATTTGAAATAATATCAGGTATAGACCGATGCCAATATCTTATTACACCATAACTAACTTCAATACCAATTTTGGTATGATATTCATTACATTGGATATATTATTTGTTTAGAAGGTACATTCAAGCTCGGAGGGTGATAGATTAAGTGGCATCAAAGATAAATGTTTATGATTACGAATGGGATCCTAGAAAGTGGTGACAAGTAACGACAACAAAGATAATTTATGGCTATGAAAAACATAGTTAATTGTTTAAAAATGGTCACTTATAGTTATTTGCTAGATTCATGTTTCATCCCACAAAAAGTTGCGAAAGCCCTATACTTGAAAATTACAGGTGACATTTTAAAAAATCGTAGATAAAAATTAGTAGCCACGATTTTTTTTGAAGCTAAAGCATTAACAAAACGTAGCTAAAAATCGAATCTGGGTAGGAAAAATTGGCAGCAAAAATAAAACATAGCTAATAATGTTTTGCTACATTTTTATCTTCGTACCTAAATACTATTAGCTGGCATAACGTAGCTAAATATTATTAGTTACGTTTTATGTAACGTAGCCAAAACTTATTTTTAGTTATGTTTTTTAAAATGTAACCAAATATTTTTAGTTATTTTTGTGAAAGTACTAATCTAACTTGCCAAACAACATTATGTTTTAAAATTTATCTAAATATAATTAATTTTTATCTCGTAAGATTGATGTATTTATAAGCACTTGAACAATCATTAAATAAATTTTACATTTTCTTCGAGAGTATTTCTCAATAATTTAAGTAAATTTGTATAGTAAGTTGACGAAGCTTTCATGGTCACTCTTCTTGAAGTTCCATATCAGAAAATCAACAGTTAAATGGTTGATTGAATAACACAATCTGATCTAGAATAAACTCAGTAGCAATAGTTAAGTTGATAGTTTATTAACTTGTACTCTTCTTATGTGTTATATATTACGTTCCTATTGTTAGATTTTGTTTTGATCTACAATTTTTGAGTTGTAAATTACAGCCTTGGCCCTCAAACCAGCAGCCTCTGCTCGCGCTCTCTCTCCACAGCTTTTTTAAAGCGCCACTGTCCAGTGGCCATAAGCCCCAATTAATCAAAGAGATCATGATCTCAATATTTAATTTCCAGATCTTAAATAGTGGAGCATATTTCTCCTTTAATAAATATTTATTATTTCGATTATAAGCCTTCGTTATATTATCAACACTGATCGTGTATGAAACCAGATCCTCTGTCCAATTTTACTCTGTTTTATTCTGTCTCATAGAATCTCAGTCATTTATTTTGTGGGACCCACGCGGACCCCATGCGGGTCCCACATAAATAAATGACTGAGATTTATTAGAAGACACCATAATATTGGACAGAGAATCTGGACTCATCGCGTATACCGAAACATAGCTGCCTCGTACGACCTCTCTTATTTTTAAGAGAGTAAAATAAAATCCAAATACGAGAATGATCAATAAATCAGGAAGCTCCTCAAAACAAAATGGGTTATTTCGATTATTTTTTGATACATTAAAGAAATAAAACCCTCGTCAGAATTACAAATTTGGTGGAGATGAAACATATAATTGTTTCTCCAGTCCAAGCAGCCTGACAATTATTCATTACAATTCTAGGTCAGGGAGAGTGAAGCCTTGGAATAAGGAGAAGGGGTGCTTTCTTGCGAATAACAACTGAATTGACCTCACTCATGTCCAAGTCTTGTGGAATTTCCCCGTTAGGTAGCTCCCAATCAAACCAGTACAACAGGTTTGCCAATACGCACTCCATTTCTGCAATTGCCAACCGCATACCAGGGCAAACTCTTCTTCCACCACCGAATGGCATCAGTTTACCATCTAAGAAATCTATTGAACTGTCAGCAAATCTTTCGGGAATGAACTCCTCAGGCTTGTCCCAAACATTGGCGTCCCTGTGAATTCCCCATGTACTAATCAACACTCTGGTTTTGCGGGGAATGTCGTAGCCTCCTAATTTAGCAGTTGACCTTGTTTCTCGCATAATTATAGCTACAGAATGTAACCTTATGGACTCCTTCATGATACATTTTAGGAACGACATCTCATTGACATCAGATTCACAAACCTCTGATTTCTCTCCTGTCACTCTTCTTATCTCTTCCTGAGCTTTCCTCATAATACTAGGATTCCTGACAAGTTCAGCTATTGCCCATTCCAATGTTGCCGCAGTTGTATCAGTTCCTCCAACAAACATGGACTGCAGTTAAAGAAAAGAGATTGTCAGTGTTACTATTAGTTGTCTTTGCAAAAGGGATAGCAGGACAGACAGAAGAGGCAAATAATGAGTAAGAGACCTGATGGGATTTAATGCTTCACTGCTGTTCTTTAAACACAAGAAACTGATAAAGCTTTTGTAACTTTGCAGGAATGTAACTTGCAGAAAAGTAAAGAAGACAAGTATTTTTACTTGGTTCGATAGTCAAGGACTATCTACATCCAAGGTTCCCACTTGATAGTGGTGTAGAGAATTTCACTAATGCAAAAGAATTGAAGAACAAGATA
>JAOSBP010000029.1:52078-68055 GCA_027563825.1 Erythroxylum mucronatum
GAACTTTCTTCAAACTCTCACTTGATCTCTTGGAAAATCAAACCCTAGGCAAGCTTTTCTTTTTCTTCTTTCCTTCTTCTCTTCCACGAACTCTCCCTCTCTCTTTTCTCTCTAATTTTCGGCTATCACTTCTCTTCTTCTACTACTTCATTAATTTCCTCTTCTTTTTATACTTCACTAACTCAACTTAAGCCCACAAGGCCCAAGTCCATCTATTCTTCCTTTCTTCTTTCACTTCCATTCATATAGCTTAAGCCCATATACTTCTATTCAAGCCCATTTGTCTTTTAAAACCCAACTAACACATTAACTTACATTTACTCATACTACCTAACCATTAATTCCTTTTTAATACATGCTACCTACTTCAATTATTGCTATCATACTTAATTACTGTTATCCTGTTAATTAATGATAACGTAATTTAATCTAATAAGACTCTAATTTTCCTTAATCATGCTTAATATTAATATAAAAAAAATTCGGGGCTAACACAATTGTTGCCTTTTATCACAAAAGATTTATGTTGTGTTCAGTTGCTTTTGAAGGAAATCAACCAATAATCTCTTTAGCCAAACTGCTTGACATGCTAATGATATTACTGCAACTTATTCCACTTTTGATGACGACAATACTATAAAATGATGATTCTTTGAGCTCCACGAAATAACACCCTAGTCAAGGGAAAACATATGGCCTGATATACTCTTTCTATCATCCAAGTAACCTGCATAATAATTGTCAGTAAAACCAACTAATATGCAATTTGTTACTTTAGTATAGCATATACCAAAATATTTGGTTCCTGTAACATAGCACATGATCCTCTTGGCTAGCCCACGGTGATATTTTAGTTGACTCTACATAAATTTTGACACCATATTTACAGAGAGAGTTATATCAGGCCTTATATGATATAAATAATTTAGCCCACCAACCATGCTTTTAAAATATTGTTGATTTGCTAAACCAATACCATCATCAACAAGAAACTTCTTATTTACATTAATAGGTGTAGGAGCCGTCTTACAATTTAACATATCAAATTGCTGAGAATATTAGTTGCATATTTTCTTTGAGAAATAAAAATTTCATCTTCACTTTGATTCACTTTAATTCCAAGAAATAATGAACAAACTTAAATCTGATATATCAATTTTTTTTCATTATACAAGACTTAAATTTAGCAATAATGGACTCATTAGACTCAATATAAATCATGACATCAACATAGAGATATACCATCATAAAATCAAATTTACCTTTCTTTTTCACGTAAAGATTGGTTCATTTTTGTTCCTTTCAGATCTATTTTCTTGAAAATAAAAATCAAATTTATTGTACTACGCTCGTGAGGCTTGTTTTAGGCCAGACAAGGCCTTCCTCAACTTGTACACCTTACTTTCATTACCTTTATCAACAAAGTTATCGAGTTAAGCAATAAAAACTTTTTAATCTAGCTCACCATTAAAAAAATGGTAGATTTAACAACGAATTGATACATAGGTAATCTAAGTTGAGCAACTAAGGATAATAAAGTTTTTATAGTTTTGAAGCAAGTTACTAGTGGCAATGTTTCCTCAAATCAATATCTTATTATTGTGAGTATCCTTTTGCAACCAAACATGCCTTGTGTTTTTGTATTGAATTATCATCATTGTACTTTGTTCGATACACCTATTTTTGCCCAATAGCATTTTTGCCATTTAGTGGAACAACCAAATTTTAAGTTTTATTTTCTTTAATTGCATTAATTTTAACTTCTATTGCTTTTTACAACTTTTTTTCTTTGACTACATTCTCAAAGTTATAGGATCATAATCTAAAAACAAAGCAAAATTAGTAATCTTATAATCTCCCATCCAAGTAGGTCATCTTATAACTCGACAATGAGACAAGGCTTCTCTTTCATTAACTTCAACAGTTGGACTTGAAGTTTTAGTTGTAGTTTTTATTTCACTAAATGAGCTTAAAGGTGAAGAAGGCATGCTCATCAATATAGCCTGATTGCTTATTAAAGACTTAGAGAGAGATGTGTCACTAGTTGTTGAGTTACTACCACTTGGAGTTGTTTGTTTAAGTTTTTTTTTTCATTTTTTAGAACATGAACAATTGGTTGTTATTTCTTATTACTGTAATTCTAGTTGTCTTTTTAATTAAGGATAACCTCTCTACTTATGATTACCTTTCAATTCACCAAATTGTACAGCTTGTATGCTTTGGATTATGGAATATAACCAATGAAAAGGCATTTTTCTGATTTTTTTATTAAGCTTGTTATGTGATAAAATACTTTATTAAAGCAAAGGCTATATAGCTGAAAACTTTCAAATGACTTACCCACGGCTTTCTCCCATTCCATGCTTTATAGGATGTTTGGTTTAAAGCAGTCTTTATGGGTGATATATTTAGAAGATACATTGTTGTTGCCACTCCTAACCAAAATTGATTTGGTAGTCTACTTGCTCTCATCATGCTTCTAGCCATTTTAACTACGACTTCATTTTTTTATTCATTCGCACCATTTTGCACCAACATGTATGGTACTATCAATTACCTGTGAATTTCCTTTTTTTTAAAAAAATTAAAGTCATTAAAGGTAAAGTTACTACATTTATTGGTACGAAGAACCTTTATACAACATCCACTTTCTTTCTCCACTAATGACTTGAATTTCTTAAAATTTTCAAAGTTTCAGATTTGAGATTCAAGAAATATACTCAACTTATACGACTGTAGTCATCGGTGAATAATAAAAAATATTTTCTTCCATTAAAGGATTCAATACTCATTGGACCACTTGCATCAAATGCACTAATTCAAGACAACTAAATACCCTCCAAGACTTGTCTACTGGAAATGAATGTCTACTTTGTTTCCCACAGACGCATGCTTCATAAAAATCTAAAGCATCAATTTTAGGCAACCCAATAACTATGTTTTTTGAACTAACAATTTTAGTCCATTCACATTCAAATGCATATGGCATAAATGCCACATTTCGAGTCATTAGATTTAGCAATTAAGGCACAATCATGTATATCTGAAAATTTTTGCAAACTTGTTTTGTGCTATTGGTATTCTAATAACTTCTTGACCTATTTTTTTATATCTCTAATCAAGCAACAACCATGATCAAATATGAGTGAATATCCACTAACCATTAATTGTCCAACACTTAACAAGTTATGAGCCAATTTAGGATAATATTAAGCATTGTGACTGAGTTTCACATTACCTGGTGTGCTTTTGATGGCAGTTGTACCTTTTCCTTTAATTTGCATTAGCTTGTTATCTCCAAGTCGAACTTCACTTTTATTTGACTCATAAATTTCTTTGAATAGTGGTTTTGAACTAGATATGTGATCTTTGTGGCTCATTTTCTTACAATAGTAACATTGAATAGTAATTTTTAACTACTTTTGTTCAGAAGATTGACCTCTTATCTGTAACCGCCACAACCTTGACCATGAAATTCATCTTTTTCTTTGCCTTTGCCTCTTTAATTTTCTAACCTTCCATTGTATGAAGACTTCCCCTTCACTTGAAAGGCTTTCTCCTTAGCACTTTTCTTAAAACTAACTTAATTTTTCTTTATAAGCTAGCAAAGAATTCATTAATTCATTAAAGGTGTAAGTAGTTAAATCTTTAGATTCTTCAATTACAACAACCAAATATTCAAACTTTGAGAATAGTCTTCTTAAAATATTGCTCACAAAAATTTCATTAATGACACTTTCACCATATGTTTTCATATAATTAACAATTGTAGCTACTCTAAACAAATAAAATTACACAAATTCGTACTTTTCATCAGTAATGTTCCAAAATCTTAACAGAGAGTTTGTAATTTGACAATAACTACCTTTTTCTCAACCAAATATTCTTACTTCAAAACTTCCCATGCCTGAGTGAAAGTGTTGCTGTTACAATTCGAAGAAAAATTTCATCTTCCAAGGCTTGTTAAAATAAAGCCTTTGCATCCTTCTTCTAATTTTCCCTTAGTTATTATTCTTGCGCGTCTGAATCTTCAAATATATTCTCCACCAAATTCCACAACTCATGAGACTTGAAAAAGGTCTTCATTTTAGACTCCAAAAATGGTAGCTAACTCCTTTAACTTGTGACATTGTTCATTTCCATCTTGAATCAAAATTTTCTCTCACTTTGTATTTCTCTTAGCTACCCAATGTTTTTCTTTTGTACTTGGCTTACTCTCTCTTTAGCTTTACCTCCTCTTGGTTGAAACCAAACTTGGAAGAGGAAAGAAAGAAGAAGAAAAAAAGGCTACATACTTGCTTTTCTTTTTTTCTCTCTTTCTTTCGTATGATCTGATACCAAAGTTGTTGAAAAGTGAAAGGAGAAAAGTAAAAAGGCACAAACTTTTTTTCTATAATCTTAATGTTGCTAATTCATTTCATAAAATAGGTAGAAACAGAGTATGACCCACCTCGTACGCATTGCTAACAGAAAGTATCCCACTAAGACATATGCTAATTTGACTAAGTAAATTTAATAATAATTAACATGCCTACTAAAGCTAAAAATAGGAACTAAAATTGTCCACTAAGCTTAAATAACTATTCAACAAGGATAACTCTATTAAGTAACGTACAATCTCCCTATCTTTCTATCTCAAAGGATTTCCATACTAAGAATTTTCTTTCTCATTTTCAAATCTTGTATTTAAATCTATTAACTTTAAACATATTTTCAACAATAATAGGTATGTCATCAACATACAATAATCAATAAATTAATGGTACGTCATAATAAACGTATATATCATACTTATTATGAGAGTAGTCTTAACCAATCATAAATGACTCAAAATGTTTCTATCATTATCTGAATGGGTGTTTTAAATTGTATATATACTTTTTCAATAGGCAAACATTGTCTTCTTTCCTTTCAATATCAAAGCCTTTAAGTTACTACATGTAAACTTTTTCTTTAAGTTCGTAATGTAAAAAAGCTATTTGAGCATCCATCTATTACAACTTAAGATTATACATTGCAACAAGAGCAAGTAAAACATGAATAGACTTATATTTTACAAGAGAAAATATATCATTAAAGTCAACTTCCTTTGCTTAGCTACAAACTTATAACATATTGGACCTTGTAACTTGAAACCTTCCACTCCTAAAATATTAGCTTTGTTACACCTATTTGCAGTAATGATCTTTTTCTTTAGTACTAGTTTTACTTGCTTTTAAGTGTCATGTTCTTGAAAGGACTCAATCTCCTCATGCATAGCAACTAGCCACTTAACAAATTCATTATAAGCAATAAGTTCAAAATAGTTGAAAGTTCGCCAATAGTATTAGTTTCTTGCACCACTACTAAGGCATATATATGCTACCAAATTAGACTAAACAATCCTTTGTACCTTCCTTCATTTCCTTTTTTATATAGGCTTAGTTATGTTGTATTAATCATTTTATGGTGTATTTCATCTTCCTCTTCCTCCTGATCTTCGTCATCTTTAAAGATAACAACTCGGGTTTGATCTAAGTTCAAGATGAGGTTATAATGAAGAATTTGATTGATTGCTCTCTAATTCCACCTTCTTTGAAGAATTCTCTTGATATGTATTAGAGGAATTAACATATAACTTTTCATATGAAATATAAAATTTTTAGGGTTAATTACTTAAAAAATCCTAAATTTTACAAAATTTTGTAATTATAGCCTTAACTTTAAAAAGTGGTAATTAAATACCTAAACTTTCAAATTTTTCAAATATAGCCCAACATTAGTGTCTTCACTACCGAAGCTGACGTCACTAACGTAGGATGTCATGTATTATGTCAAATCCTCATCAAAATTTAATAATAAATTAAATTAAACAATAAAAAAAAACTCTAACTTGCCCTTCTCCCCTATTCTACCACCCACCTAAAAGCCCTATGTTAATATATCTTTATCTTGTTGGGGTTGATTTTAACGGTGTATTTAAAGTCTCTCTTCTTCTTCACTTACTCACTCCAAACACACTCCCAATTTTCTTTCATTTGAAAATTTTCCATTTTCTTTTCTCTTACTAACGTACTTTCTCTCTCTAAAAAGTTTTCAACCCATAGTGTCTACCAAAATTTTCACTAATCCTCTACAGCCTATAGTGAAATGGGCGGTGTCAAAACCACCGCAACAACAATAACAAATCATTACTTTGCCTCCCTATTATAAGGTATTCCATGAGTAATATGTTAATTAACCACCACAAAAGTCCTAGCTTATGTGGGATGTGGAGGGTCATGGACGGCCACCTAAGAAAACTAAGCTAAATCTCCAACAACTGGTGCTCCGAGAGGGAAAGATAGACCACCAAAGATGAAACCAGATACAACGCCAATTACTTTTTAAGTGAAGTGATGCAGACAAAGAGACTAGAGAAAGAAGAGGGACTTAGGCTTTAGCAACTGTTTGTTTATTTTAATTGTTGTGTAATTTAATTTTATTATTTAAATTAATAATAGGTAATTACAATTTAACAAATTTGTGATATATAAATCTATAACACTGGCATCTTACATGTCATTAAATACATTTGACATGACTTGTCACATCAGCTTCGTTAATGAAGATACTATCGTCAGGCTATATTTGAGAAAAATTGAAAATTCAAGTGTTTAATTACCACTTTTTAAAGTTTATGTAATAATTAAAATTTTGAAAAATTTTAATTTCTTAATTAGCCCAAAATTATATAAAAATGAACATTCATATTAGTTATAGTTTTCTATAGATTTAGATACGGAAATTACAACCTATATCCATTTTTTCCTGATTTATATTCAAGAAATATAGACATTTTAGTCTTAAGTTTACTTTATCATATTATATATGTATATATGCAAGATAACCAAATATATGTAAATCATTAGTAATTAGTATTTTTATTGGATTATACCTCTTAATGAGTCTTAAAATTAAAAAATGTGTGAAGAGAGTAGCTTATCATATGACATGATGTGGATAATGCCCCAATCTAGAAATCTTAGATAATTAAAGTTTGATAACATGTAATGCTCTCTCTCCAAAAGTGTTATTCATATGCCTAGTGATATAGTGCAAAATACCTACCACTCAGCAAAACTATTTTATGAGGAGTTTTGACAACTGTCAGTAGCGAAGCTACTGCTAAGCGAGGGTGGGCAACCCTCAATTTTTTTATTAAAAAAGATATATATGCATATAGAGGTTGCCCACCTAAAAGAATGTCGTTGCCCATGGTGGATTGGATACATTGCCCCCCTGAAACAAATTCCTGGCTTCGCCACTGACAACTGTAAAATATGTGGCTACGCTATGAATTTTACTAAAATCATTAAATTATCCTCTATAAAATTTTAAAATATTACAAATTTCAAGACGTTTAATTCTTTTTTAATTTGATTTTCAATTAGAGCATTCTATTGCTTAAATTTTACAAACATATAAATTTTATATCTGAGAAATTAGATTCATAAATACCTAGAGTAGTCAGTAATGAAGGTAACCTGTCCTAGGCTCCACCTCTTGAAGGAACTTGAGCAGTTCCCTGAAGATTTGAATGAATATAGTCAAGAGGACGTTTGGTTATTCAACTTTTAGAATTCGATTACCACCGGTATAACTATACCATTGGCATCAGAGTAGTCAAGGATTAGGAAATTAGATTCCTTTTCAACTTTGAACGTGTTGGACGGTCAACTTATTATTGAGGCTGGCTCTTCAACTTCAACAAATACATTGATTCCAATTTCTTCCATTAAGATAATATATTATTTTCACGGACAACTTCTTGTAGCATTTTATTGCACAAAAATAGTTAGATAATGGTGAGTACTTTGTTATCTATCTCCTTCTTTTAAACCTCGTTCAAAGTAGTATCTTTTTTTTCCTTCTTAATAATACCTTTTTGTGTTAATATAAATTTGAATCTTAACTTGTCATAAAGCAAAATTGATTGAAGGGTCAAACTTGTGGATATCAAACTTTATTACTATCAAACAATTAATTATTTTAGGAAATTAAATAAATTAGTTATGCATTTTTTTTTTTGGTCTTGATGTAAATGAATTCAATAGTGTCTATCAGTGAAACTATCCATGAGATAAGACACATACTTGAAATCATATATAAGGGCACTAGTCAACTAGAAAAGGCAAATTAAGCTTATTAGTGCATCAAAATAAGATATTTTACACGAAGAAAATGAATCTATTTCTAAGATGTATAATACATCACTTGCTTTATTTATATCATTAATACTCTTAAAGATGTTGGTAAGACTTACACTAATATTGAAGTAGTAAGAAATTTGCTTAGGTATTTACTAAAGGTTTGGGAGTTAAAGGTGACAATCATGCAAGAAACCAAAATGTTGAGCACTTTGCTGTTAGAAAAAGTGAGAGTGATAAAGATGACATAAAGATTATCACAAAGAAATTCAAGAAGCGCTTAAAGGAGAAGATCGACAAACAATTAAAGAAGAAGAAATATGATTTATGGCCAATAATAACGAGATACTCTCTTCCTCAATGATGATATTCTGATGTCGGCTTTGGCTTTGAGATGATGAATTAGTTGAATGTCTACAAGTCATGAGCTTAAGAAGGAAGAAATTATCTTTCAAGCATAAAGATAATTTAAAGCTATTAAACGCATGTGTGATTAAGAACGAGAAATTAAATGGTATACATAGTTTGGTAGAGAGCATTATCATATAAAATATACTTAACTATAGTTCATCAATGTAAGGGAGGAAGGTTTTCAATTCAATGATTATGAATTGCTCAAATTAAACATCTTCAGATACACATTGTGAAAGTTTCTTTTGACCCTGAATAAAATTTATAGAGTTGCTCTTTACTCATAACAAAGTTAGGCAATTGACACAAATAAATTTAGGAATTTTTTTCCCTATAATAAAAAATATTGTAAAGATACTTTTTCCACTCATTAAAAAACAAATAATAAGTCCTCAGTAAAACTTAACATATAGACAATTATTATTATTATTATTATTATTATTATTATTATTATTATTATATAATCATCTCGTGTCAATTTATCATAATTATTTATTAAGTTAAGAAATAAAGATACACATTATTCACCTCACTCATATAACTCGGTAATCAATAGTTTAATGCACCATAAATGTTTTCTTAATCTCCAACACGTCAGATTACACTCGTCCGTAAAGGTAAACTATAGGTGGTAACAATGTTTGATTATGGCTTGGTTCACTATAACTAGTTTCTTGCATAGATTTAGCATGTGCTCTCTTTTAAGGCAATACAGACCTCACCTCTTCACCTTTTACCGGTGTAAGTTTCAATGGAATGGCCGCTCACAAAATTTTCCTCAAGTATCTCAGGTAAATGATTACTAGACATATATGCTCCCTTGATCGGCACAATCGTTGTGAGATTGGCCTCGACAAACTTGGCAATTAGAATCCAACGACGAGAGCAGAACTCTGGAGTCGGGCATTAACATTGCTATTCATTTAACAAGTTGAATAAATTAATACGTTCTTTCCTCGCAGTAAATTCTCTATTAGGTCAAGTCGAGGTTAGCGAAATTAGCAGCATATCAAAGTCGTGGTTGGTGACAAGGAACTATTTACACGGGCCTGGACATCCTCGTATGATTAGCTGAATACATGTGCCCTCCCCGGATTGACGATCATCACGATGCCAACATAATGGTTAAGGGCTGAAATCTTAGCCTCGTCACTCCTTAATGTGGCCAGTTTCATCTCCTAAGGCGGTCCCTTGTAAAAAAAGGATGCCTGAGAGATTCTCGAGCTGTTAGCCTATCTGAAGGATCATATCTTAGCAACCCTTGAAGGAGATGTATCAGGTCTCCAGCTGAATGGTCCACATGCTGCATTATCAGATTCTGCAAGAATGGTAATCATCAATTGAAGTACTGAAGCAAGATGGCACTAAGTTACACAGCCTCACATCAAACTAGGGATACCTGAAGTCGAGGCAGCTTGAGAACTGCTTTTATACTATCTCTTGAAGTGGCACCTTCTGGCCAATCAAGTCTACCCCTTCTTAGATACTTTTCAGCATGTCGACTGACAGGAGGAGATTTAAGATTTCAGAAATGCAAGTGACGCCTTGCCTTGTTTTTAATAGTAATGCGAACAATAGTAATGTGAACAGCTCAAAGTTCAACTTACTCCACTTTCTTCAACATGTGCTGAGGTAGAGGACCAAGCACCCGCTCCATCATTGCAAGATGCTCAAGATTCTCATGAGTCTGAAATAGGGCCTCACCCTGTTCAACAGTTTCAAAGTTGCATCAAGGTTTGCAAAAACCCAGTTGAAGTTTTTCAAAAGCAACAAGTTAATAATGCTACAGCATACCGTGCATAACTCAACTAAGATACATCCAACACTCCAAACATCACAAGGGTAACTCCAACCGAGTCCTACAAGATTGGGGTAAATTACTATCTTCCTAAAGTAACAATTTAAAGCCACATCCATCACCAAATATTTACCAAGAATGACCTCTGGGGCACGATAATGTCGCGTTGATACAATGTAGTTCTGATCTTGTCGTTCATATGTGGTGCTACCAAAATCAATTACCTTGACAGCACTTGATTTTGGGACCCTTTTAAAATAAGAACTATCCCTAGGTGATCGGGAAGAATTCTAAGTAGAGCAAAGGAAAAAGAAGATAACTGTTACTCACAAAGCTTTACGATGAAGCATCAACAATATATGAGCTAAAACAAAATTTGTCACCTTGTAATCAGGAACCTTCACGTAGTCTGGAGAAACTAAAAGAATATTCTCGGGCTTCAAATCAGTATGAATCAAGTGCAGCTCATGCATAACTGCAAGGTTTGACAAGTCTAAATAAGTCAAAACCAAAGGAAAACAATAGAGCAAGAGCATATCTAAATTCCTCAGGCAAATACAAGGAAACTTTAAAATATTTAAATCCACAAGAATACAAAGTTTGGATATACATGTGCTAAAATTATTTTTACAGATTAAGAATATGTAGATTACCTATTTTAAATTAATTGTGAACAAAAGAATAAGAACAAAAAATAATAACATATAAGATGCATAGAAAGAAACTAGCTAAAGTAATTACTACACACATGCTACACATTCCAACAGTTGTCTGCCAATCTCACGGACAAGATCAATGGGAAATGAGCGATAATTGTTTTTGCGAAGAAAATCGTATAAGCTTGGTCCAAGCTTCTCAAATACCTGTTAAAACCATTTACATTCACCCACAAGTCTTAATCCCCAAATTATTTGTGAATTGGGGAAATTAATTTATTACAAATTAACCATATACTTACAATACAGATATGGTTACGATAGTCAAACCAGTTCCGTAATTGCACACAACTGCAAGGAATAAACCCATTTAACCATTGACCAACAGTTCTGGAAGCAGCTTAGAATGCCAGAAACATGAAGACATGAGAAGATATCAAGAGATGCCACTTACCGATTCCCCCCTTTGTCATGTTTACCAAGCTGTTGCAGAACTTCAATCTCTATCATAGCAGCATCACGATATTTCTTAATCCCACGAACAATTTTGATGGCAACCATTTCCTTTCTCTCTCTGTCCCAACATTCTAAAACTTGGCCAAAGGTGCCTATACATGCAAAAAAGGATATGTGACAAATGATGCCTGAAGAACGTGAATTCACAAACTGCGATTAGCCTTCAATTCAACAGATTTTGATACCTTCACCCATTTTGCTGTGAATCTTATCTGCAAACATGCAAAGACACCAAAAGAAGAGATAAAATTGGTTAGCAAATACATAGAAAGATTGAAGAAGATGAGCAATGATATAGGATGACCTCTTAGCATAGTATGGTCAGAATCATTGACCAACAAATCATACAATAGTTGCTAATAAATTTGGGAAAAGTCACTCTAAATAATAAACAAGGACCAATATCTAGTGCAGCCAAATTTCATAATTTGACATCAATGCAAAAATTAATTGCCAATTTGGACAAAATACCCACTTACAACAAATAAGTTGCGAGAAAATAACTTTAAAATAACTTTTAGAGGTCATAAAATAGATCTGGAGCCGAGAGACTCGTACAAAAACCTAGAACTTATTAGAAGATATGGATGGTATAGTGAAATTACAGCGAGAAGTTAAATTTTCGCCAAGAGCAAACATGTAATGGCCATCCTTGTCATCTTCCCGCCATGGCGGAGAACCATTTCGATCCACTCCTTTTACAAATAGAGAATTAGAGGTAGTATTGTCTGAGGTTGCTCCTGAAGTTGCATAGCTGGCTACATTCCCAACCTCTTGTCCACAAAATATTCCTACCTGAGCCTACACACAGCCACCATTCATGTACCACTGAAGATATTATATAAGAACTTTTCACCTAATACCATCTTACCCCCGGGAAATTCCCATCGTTGCAAGATCCACTCAATAGATAACTACATAATAAGCAAATCTGACACCAGGCACCAAAATCATAAATCTTTTTTCACACATCATCTTAATCGAAGTTCTTGAAAAAATTTCAACCCAAAACAACAGCCTACCCACGATGTAATTAAATCAAATCAAACAACTAAACTGACCATATGACAAGCTAAGAAATATGAAATCTATAACAATCCATCCACGATCCATCAAGATCTAAGCAAAATCCATCAGTTATCAAACCCTAAACTTACACCCAACATAAAAAGATTAGATCAAGCCATGCACAACTAAATTAAGAAAAAATAGTCAACAAACCGCTGGTTGATCAAATAAACGGATACATCTATACAAAATCATGAGATCTACGAAGTCAAAACAAAAAGGGGTTAAATTAAGAACAGATAAAGGATCAGAGGCAAAAAGATAATACCTTTGGGACCTGAGGCACGTCCCAACCCAAACGCGCCCTCTTTCTGGGACGGCGATCAAGATTCGCGATGGGAAACTCCGTCACGCGCTCCATCTCCATGATCAGAAGCTATATCGTGTATAGTAACGAGGGAAAACTGGGGATCTTAAGGTGGTGAGGGGCGGAGAGGCAAAGCGAACCCTAATTTTAATCTGAATGGCCAGGCGGTTGGGGGAGATCTGGCCACCCACGTGTCTTGATCTACGCCGTCAGTTTGACCGAGACACGCAACCATTGATATCGCATAGCTTTTGGGTAAGTGGATAAGTTGGACTAGGGTTGGATTTTAACCCTGGTTGAGTTAACATTTTCTGCTAAAGTTCAAGACAAAAGCTTCAGGCGCGCTCGTGATTCACGCGCTGAAGCCTAAGGATGTGACTTCTATCTTATAGCATTTACTATTATTTTTCTGAACAGGAGGAGGCAACTAGAAGCCGAATACCGTATCGGTACCTATTTTAGATTTGGTCCTTGTATAGTATTTTACTAATATTAATTATTAGATTTAATTTTGGTATAGTATTGTACTAATTAAGTAATTTTTAAAAATTATAAAATAATCTTTGAATTTTTTTAAAATTATCAATTAGTCCTTAAATATATTGTACTGTAATATTTATAATTTTATATCAACCATGTCTCAAAAACATAATAATAGAATTTTAAAATAGCAACGATTTATTTATTTTATTAATATTACTTTTCATATATAAATAATAATCACAATTAATATGAAAAAGATCATTTAATCATCATGCAAATATAAAATTTAAAACAATACAAAATATTTATAATTTTATAATTTTATCATATAATAAATAATAATTACATCAAAACATCAAACAAAAATAATAATTTTTTATAGATATATTGTTAACAATAACTCGATATTGGAGTTTAACGATTTGATTTTCATTATTGGATAAAAGTTTGTCACATCCTCGATAGGTAGAATTGGACTTAAGATGAAACACAAATTATTCAAATTATTTATTAAAATCCAAATTATTTAATTTTGTGACTTAACTTACGAAATAAATAAGTTGGTTAATTTATATATGTTTAGTCAATATAATTTCAAAAATAAAGAAAAAGAAAAGAAATTACCTTAATTGTTGTGTATAAACTTTATTAATCTAATTGATTGGTAACATCAATCATATTTGATCGCTTTATGTTTACATGTTGTGTAATAATCCTTTACTGTTGGGTTAACAAGTTTAGCATTTGATATTACCCAATATAATTTCAACAATTCTAATTGTAAGTATATTGTTGGATCCTGCTTGATTCCGGAACCTAAATTTTGTCTCAAAGAATCTTAAAAATTTGTCATGAAGTTGAGAATTAGGTGCAATGTAAAATTTGTGTTCTGAATTCAAGGAACATTATGGATTGATCTAGATAGATTTAGATAAAGTTGTCATCTAGAAAGTTATAGGTCTTTCTTTTATCTTTCCAACGGTATATAATATGAAATTTTTGAACATCTGAGCTGAAAGTTATGACCCTCGTGAGGAAAGATGTTCAATAGTGAAGTTGTATCTTCTATGTTTTGCTTCTTCTGCTTTTTGCTTCTTCTGTGATAACGTCACAGGGTCTATGATGACGTCATATTTTCTATGTTTTGCTTCTTCTGCTTTTTCGCCTAGCCTATCTTCTGTTCCATTTTTGATCCTTCAGAAGATGAATAGATGATGGTTAAATAGATTTCATGGAAATGCGTTAGCGTTTCATGTTTTTGCAAGAGGTTGGGTTTCGAAAACGGGACCCGACATTTATGGTATCAGAGCGCCAATATTATGATCTTACATGGACAACTTTCGAAATATGTGTCAATTGCAAGAGCGATTGTTAAGAGTTCGGGCCAATAGACTCAGTGAGAAGAATGGTGTCTTGATAGAGTGTATGGTAAGGAAAGTTGTGGATATTTAACAATATGAAATATGACGTATTCCTATACTTTAGACACAGATCTAGTATTTGTGGTTATGTCAGTGAATAAGGCGACAGAATCCCGTTGTGGATATGTATTTAAATTGATATGGACATAAAAAGGTTTTCATGAATTGACGGAAAAAGAAATAGAGACATAGGTGGAAATGACAAGATTTAAGGTGTACAAGTAAAGAGAAATTGAAGGGTTGAACTAAGAATTGAAAATGATTATTTAATTGGTGTGATAAGAGTTATGATCCGGTAGAAGATTATGTTAGTGAATTCGATATCAGAATTTTAAGATGGCTATGTGTTTATGTTTGTAAATTGATTAGGAACGTATGTATGGAAAGCGAAATGAATGATAATGATATATGTAGAATTTCTCAAGATTATTATGAATACATATATGATCATGTGGTTATATTGGTGAATAATGTAATTGAGTACATACGAGATCCATAATTGGATATGGTATAGGAGATAATCTATGATTCTTATAGTTAAAATCATGAATCAGAGTAACACGATGGAAGTATGATATAGGTGATTATGCCAAAAAGATAATTACTATGGAGAAAATCATTCGAGAAAAGTAAGTCAAATAGGAAATGGAAAGAAACCCGAGATGTATTGGGAAACCAATTAAGATCATAGGATATTTGAATAAGCAAATAAATTAAGTGTTTTTGCTGAATATAGTAGTTCGGAAGAAATTATTCGAGTGAAAGAGTTACTTAGGAGAATGAGGAAAACATAATACCACATTACCTCCATTTGTTTGATCATTTAGGTAAGAATTTCGAGGACGAAATTTTTTTAAGGGGGGAGAATTATTGGAGCCCGAACTTTTCGTAGAAGATTAGAACTATTGAATGAGAAATTTTGGTGATTAGTCATGAGTAAAGAACAAATGAATGAAAGTTCTTGAACCAAGAATTTATAGACAAGAGTAAAGTAGGGAATGAAAGATGTGGATAGATTTATGATTTTCTATGGTATTTTTTTTGTGGATAAGAGATTTTGAAATGGTAAGAGTTAAGGTGAAAGTTAGAAGTGAAATGAAAGCAAAAATGAAGTTGAATATGTGTAGTAAGTTGATGAAGGATATGTAT
>JAOSBP010000030.1:7788-17873 GCA_027563825.1 Erythroxylum mucronatum
TTCTTCTTTAGGCCCTCCACATGTCGCACTTTTTCAATAGTCTGAGTTGTCCCATCATACATCTTTAACTTGATGGTGCCAATACCAACAATCTTCAAAGCTTGATCATTACAGCTATACACAGATCCATCAGAGATAGATTCATATTGATGGAACCATTCTCTTCGAGAGGTCATATGAAAAGTAGCTGTTGAATCGAGAAGCCATACATCAACAAATCTTCTCTTACCTCCAATAGTCGTTGCTGCTTCACAGACCATTGCACCTCTGTCATCTAAAGTATTTGCTGCATTTTCTTGAGGAATAGAATTTTTCTTATTCAGATTCTAACAATCCTTCAGGTGTCCTTTCTTGCCACAATTGTGGCACTTGAAATTCTTCTTTCTCCTGGATTTTGATCTACCATAACTATGACTCCCACTTGGGCCACGTTCTATTGATCTTCCTCTCATCACTGTCAAGGCCTCCGCTTGTTGTGAAGTTGCCAGCCTATCTTCCTTACTTTTGCGCCGATTTTCTTCTTCCAAAATAGCAGCTGCAATATTGTCGAAGACTAGAGTGTCTATGTTGTTCGTTAAATTGATGATGAGTTGATCATACGAATCTGGTAGACTTTGGAGAAGAAGTTCCGCACGTTTACTTATCTTTATTGTATACCCCAATGATGTGAGTTGGGAAAATAAAGTATTTAAAATATTTAAGTACTCCGTCACCGAAGTAGATTCCGTCATGCGTAAAGTGTATTGTTTCCTCTTTAGAAAAATTTTGTTGTGGAGTGATTTGGCCTCGTACAATTTTGTGAGGTGATCCTATATTTCCTTTGCAGTCTTCTGTTCCTCTATGCTGGATAATACTCCATCAGCTAAAGCTAGGTGAAGATTAGCTACAACATTCCCATCCATCTCGTTCTATTTTTCATCTGTGACTCTAGCTGGCCATTCACTAATGGCCGTCAGACAATTATCTTTTCTCAAGATTGCCTTTATCTTCAACTTCCACAATGAGAAATTACTCCCAATGAACTTCTCAATATCAAATTTTGCTGCCATTGCTTCTATCACGAACAGAATTTAGCTTCCACTATTTCACGTGTACATATGAATAGTACCCGTATGTATAAATACATATGAATAGTATCCATATATGTGAATAGTATTATATATGTGAATAGTACTAAATTACAGTAACTGCACAGTTTAATGCAAAAATAAATAGTTGTCACCTTTTGGTTACTATTTACCTACTTTCACTGTGCTCACTGGAACTTCGAACAGATTATGCTAAAAAATTCGTCGTAATTTTCTGACCTTGCTCTGATACGACTTGTTGTAAAAATTGACCAGATTAGAGCAGGTTCGCAGTTAAATAGGACTGAGAGAATAGTAATGAACACACAAATTTTACGTAAAAAACTCTCAAATTAAGGTAAAAATCACGGGCAATGACAGAAAACTTTTACTACCAAAAAAACTGGAGAATTACAAGAAAAAACTAGACCAAAAAATATACAAAATATTTTTGTATCTCTCTTTCTCTCTCTTTTCTCTCACCTCACTTTTTCTCTTTTTCTGCTCTGCTTGCTATGTTCTTCTTGCTTCATCTCCTGCCTATTTATAAGCAGGAGACATGGAATAGCTGGCTATCCTTTTACTTGTTAATGTTCAACATTGGTTCGGTGCCTACCATATCCTTTGATATGGTCAACTTTGGTAGGCACCAAATGATGCCTACCATTTTTGACATATTTTACTTTAGTTTTTCGTTAGTTTTTTTTTTGAAAGGAGAAGATCTCATGCATAGATTAAAAATAATGAGAGCGGAGAACCGTCGGAAGAGTTCCCCAAATACACAACGGTGAAAATTGAATGGATGCTCGAGCAAGAGAGTGAGCAGCGCCATTCATAATGCGGCGAATCCACCGAACCTGGATATCCGGATGCAACTCTAATAATTTCTTACAGTCCAACACAAGGTTCCTTCACATTTATTTTGGGAATACCTTTTTACAATGATAGAATATGACTCTTATTTATATATATATATATTAATAGTATGACATTGTTTTAATTAATTTATGATTCTTTTTTAATCAAGAAAAATGATATGAAATAGATGTGAAAATACAGTCACTCAACTATTACTTAATCTTCCTAACTTATTAGTATTTAAAAATTTAAGGACTTCATTTCAAAACTCATTCAACTATTAGCTTAAGTCTTTAAATATAAGTTAGGAATTCATTTCAAGAACCATAGGTTAATTTCAACAAAAAATTATGATAATCAAGCCGAGTTATTAAGGATACTTAATTGCAGAAACATATCTGAATCTATTAGAATACACTTATTGAGTTGTTGCAACTTTTTTTGGCTTTTAGCCTTCCAAGAGAGATGTGTACGTTATCCGTCTTTTCTAACAATGAGGTAACAGAAAAGAAACCCTGATTAGTTCTCTTGAAAACTATAACCACTTATTTATATTTATAGTGCTTATTCCTAATTTCCCAACATAATTTCGGAATATTACATAGGAGTTTCTATACATATAATACCCATACTTAATTAGCTGTTTTAGGCTTATTAATATGAAACCTTAATAGATCACTTTTAATTTTAGGTGAAACCTTATAATAGCCTATGACATATATATATATATATATATCATATATATAAGTTCATTAAAAAAAATTCCAACAACCTCCCACTTAGATTACATATATATGTTATAATAGACCTTATGAGCTTAAAATTGCTATTATTATTAAATTATCTTTAAAAAATTTGATCCATCAATCATATTAATATAGGATCAAAGAAATCTTTGACACAATTATTATTATTAGACTCATTAGTCATCACATACATCAATATAATTAATGACATGGATCAAGTATGAATGTGTAGCACAAAAAATTCATGTCTTATGATCTTATCATTTCATTTTTTAACTAGTCCTATCTTATTCCTTAGTGAGATCAATTCAGACGAATTATAGTGTATACACACAAACTCATTTATACTACAGTATTAAATCATAAAAATCTATGACACATGTCAATAACCATAAGTATCCATATAAAACAAACTCTCACTAAACTAACATATCATCAAATGACATAATACCTATATAACTAGTGTGCTTATAAAAGACCTTAGGTGGTTAACCTTTAGTTAGCGAATCTATAATCGTGGATTTTGTCTTAGCATGTTCTATAAACATCTGAAAACTTCTAATTCTTTCTTTGACAACCAAGAACTTAATGTTGATGTGCTTTGATTTTAATGAGCTTTTGTTGTTATTAGAATAAAGCACTGGAACTGTCACAAAATAATTTAAATGGTCTTTCAATGCCATTTATAATTCGAAGCCTAGTGACAAAGTTTTGTAGCCATATCCTATGATTGCATGCCTCATAACATGCTATAAACTCAGTTGCCATGGTAAAAGAAGCTATAGGTGTCTTTTAGTACTCTTCTAGGAATATCTCCTTTACTAAGCAAGTAGATATAGCTTGAAGTGGATATACAACTATCTTGGTATATCGTGAACTTAGAGTTCGAATACCTAATGATATCTAAGATATCCTATAAGTGAGCATGTAGTCTTTATTCTCCTAAGATGCCATATAACTCTTTTGGTTGCATCCCAATGATTCATTCTTAGATTGCTCAAATATCTGCCCAACATTCCAACAATGTATGCAATATTTGGACATATACATACCTGAGCATATATTAGACTTCTTATGGCCGAAACACAAGGATTTTTTTTGCATTTCTTTAGGGGCCGTTTGGTTCCACTTCTATTTTTCTGTTGTTTTTTTTTCTTCTGTTTTCTGTTTTTAATTTATGTTTTTCTTTAAAAAAACGAAAACTTGTTTGGTTGAGATTTGTAATATAAAAACTGAAAACAAAAACTTGTTTGGTTGAAATTTCTGATTAAAAACTGAAAACAAAAGCATGTTTGGTTTTATTATCATGTTTATATTTTTTTGTAATTATACTATTATGCGTAATAATTATAAGATAATATATATTTTAAATTAATTAATTATCATTATAGCTAAAATTAAATATATGCAAATAAAATATTATTAAAAAATTACACATTAATTGTATATAATAAAATTACATAAATTGGAAATTATATTAAATCGTTCTAATCAATAAAATATGTCCATCATACTATAATTCTTGAAAGCATAATAATACTATCATTTACAAAAAGAAACGTGTAGATTTAGATCTAAAAATTTTATCCTACCAAATATCATATGACCCAACCACTTATGCTAAGAACTTTTTATGTGCATTCTCATACCAAGTACGTACTTAAAAAGAAACAAGAGCTATTATGTGAAAACAAATAAAGTCATGGCAAAGTAAGCTTTAGTAATAGGAAGACTACGTGAATACCAGGCTTTGAAGAGTAGGCTTTGAAGACTAGGTTGCTGCATTAAATGATGGCTGCAATGTGAAGACAAATGATCCTAATGATGGCTGCAATGCGTGCTCCACTCTATGCTATTGTAACAATATATAGGAAGATGTGAATCCTATGTGAATCTACTAGGCCCATTAAATGATGGCAGCTACATTAAACAATGTGAAGACAACACATAGCGTGCTCCAGGAAGACTAGGCTCTGCGCATTAAAGGATGTGTTGCTACATTAAATGATGCAAAGACAAGTGCTCCGCTCTATGCGTGCTCTACTCTGTCTTTGTGTGCTCTACTCTATGTTAAAGATGTGAGAGTGAAAACAAAAAAGCCTTAGAGACGTGAGTTACAAAGACGAAGACGGGAGGAAGAAGAAACCAGCTGTACTTGGATTTAAAAGACGCGAGGATGAAGAAATATTATTTTGGTTCTTTATGAAGAATCAGATGAGGCCTTCGTTAAGTTTAGCAATAGAGGAGGTGAAACAAAAACTAAAGAGCTGATATTGCATCATCTTCTTTATCTTTACAAAAAAATTGCAGATGTTATTCTCAAAGCAGAAGTTTTAAATGTTGCTTTTAGTAAGTATGGCTACATCTCTTTTTTTTCATGGTTTTCATCTATCTTCTGTCACGCTTAGTTTTTGTATTTTGTTATAGGCTTGATGTTATGAACAAGAGAAATCGCAGAAGCAATAGATAAGTACAAAAACAAACTGAAAGTGTTGAAGATTTAGAAGACGAAGTCGGTGCCGAAAAGAAAAAAACTTGAATATGTTATGTTTTTGCGAGAAAAACATTTATAAAACATGTTTTCAAAAATCACAAAAACGTTATTTTTACGTTTCCGTAAAATAGATGTTTTTTATTTTAAAAACGAAATATGAAAACGTGATTAACCAAATGTGATTTTAAGGCTTGTTTTTTAATTTACAAAAACAGCAATAAAAACTTAAAAAATGAAAACAAACAGCCCCTTAGTTTTTAAGTCATTCTTAGGGCATTGATTGAGACTAAATTCGTCTCTTTTAGCAACAGGGGTATGACCTAATTTACCATCATGCATGTAAAATCTCTTTAATACCTTTTTAATATTACTCTTCTGTGATAACCCAATAATACCTTGAGAACAATCTCAGTGTATCTAAATCCTTAATATAGAAAAGGCTTCATTAAGATCTTTCATCTCAAGATTCTTTAATAGAATTTTTTTGGTTTCGGGAAGTTATTATGTTATGTCATTAACATATAATACCAGAAAATATACTTATTTCCACAGAACTTATAATATATACAACCATCAACCAAATTTATCTTAAAACCAAAAGAGATGACAACTTGATTAAACTTGTACTACCATTGATGAGAAGCTTGCTTAAGTCCATAAATGTATTTCTTTAATTGTCAAATCATCTGCCTTGAATCTCTAGAAATAAAGTTTTCAGGATGCTCTATATAAAATTTTTCATCAATTTCACCATTGAGGAACGTTGTCTTCAAAGTGTGTCACAAGTGCCATTATAATCTTGAAAGAATCTTTCAAAGAAGTTGGTGAGAAAGGTTTTTTATAGTCATCCTTTATTTTGAGTAAAGTTCTTTGCGACAAGATGAGCACCATATCTCTCCATATTGCCATTTGAATCCCTTTTGATCTTTAAATATCTATTTGCAACCATTAGGTTTTACATGTTTAAGAAATGGGACAAGATCCTAAACATCATTGTCTCCTATGAACTTAATTTCTTCATTTATGACATAAATCCACTTTTGAGAATTAGAACTCTTAATCGCTTCGTGAAAGTTGATTGGATTATCTTTCACTATGCCAATGTCCATATCATGTTCTTGGAGAAACACAAAATAATCATCTAGAATTGCACTTCTCATTTCTTTAATAGACCTTCTTAATGGTATTTTTTCTTGAGGTTGTTGAGTTTGTCCTTTAGAAATAATCAATTGATCTTGATTAGGGAGATTTTCAACATTATTTTGTTAATCTGGAGTTGCTTCTTGGACAATGTTAGGAATGATACCTGATTATAGCCAATAACAATTGGCCCATCGACTTTAGGTTAGGTTAGGGCAAAACTGTCAACTCTATGGTACTTAACAAGTTCATGGGAACTATTGTTTGAGTCATGCTTTGCAAACAAGCCAATTATAACTTTTATTTGCGTTCCACTACTCTTTAGCTTTATGATTATAGTGTAATAATCTAAGATAGAGCAATGAGAATCATGAACATCTTTGCTTATGTTTCGCTTGATTGCCATTGGTAATAAAAATTCAAAACTTGCTACCTGAATAACTAAATCTAATAATGTTCTCTACCATTAAAAGGATTTATAAACCATTAGCGTGTAAAATGTTAATAAATGTTAGTTGTTTGAGGAAGTTAATAAAATAAAAATAAGAAAGAATCAATTTTATTAAAAGAAAGTTTCTCATATGCCCTCCAACAATGAAATGTTGAAGCAATCAAGAAAAAAAGGGAAAGGAAAAATAATATTCTTCAAAATTTCCAATCAAGTTACGTTGGAAACTTTTATCAAATAAAATTAAATCTAGAGCCCAAAAAGTTGTTTTATATATGCTACTAATAAAGAGATCAAATAGCAAAACCAAACAAGATAAAAAAAGATACCTAAAAAATTTTAATATCACAATTGAAATCTAACTAAAACTTGCCCGCGACATGTACAATATTCACAAAAAGAAACCACAAAATAAGACAAAAATCCAGCAAAAGAAAGCATAACCTTTTTCAAATATCTAAACCCAAGTTTCCTTAGTAGGCAAAACTTATAATCTAGATTTCACCAAAATCCACCTTTTGTATTATATTAAATCACCAAAAATATCCCTCGTCAAAACCATACAAAAACCCCATCTCAAGTTCCGTACAAGTAATACCAGAATACACAAGCAAAAGCCAAAAACAAAGAAAATGAAATTAAAAATAAAAGCACAAAACTTGCGAATAAAAAAGGACTAATTAAAGTTATCCAACAATGAGGATTCATATAACAAACAAACTGAGATGCACTCGGAGGCCCAAAAATAAATCGAATTGACCTAAAAACTTAAAAAGAAAAGAGAGAAGGAAGAAGAAAACAAGAATTAGTAGAGCATAGTCTGCTTTATTTGAAAATGAAAGTAAAAGACAAAATTGGTTGTCTCTTCTTTATCAATAAGACCATTAACAATAATTTCTCTTTTTTCTCTTTATAATGGATGATAATTTTGTTGCTTTGGACTTTTACCTTATTAGCTTTTTGATCTTGGTTCTTTAATTATTTTGTTGTTAAATTATGGTTACCAATAATCTAATAATTAACACTTTATTTTATTTATTTTTCTAAATTTGTTTAATATGATTAGGATATGCAAATAAAGGTGGATCAAAATGACTCTTCAGTCTTTCCACAAACAATCTTGAGTTTGTTGTTTGGTTAAAGGTATGTTATAGCCTTTAATATTTACTCTAAAATTTAATTTAGACCATAATATTTTTAGAATAATCATAAAACTTTAAAATCATCTAATTAATGGAACCTTAATTTTATTAATTAAAATCATCTAATTTTATTAATTATTTTATTAATTAAAAATAATGGAACCTTAATTTTATTAATCTATGTCCTAGAAATAGTAACTACTTCTCTGGCCTACCTGTAGTTGCACTTACTCTTAAAGGTCCTCTTTTTCAACTTCTTTTAGAGGTAGGGACAAAGATGGTAACGAATAATGCAACAACACTATGAGGAGGTGGTAGACACTCCTGGATTCGGTAGAAAATACTCAAAGAACTGAACAAGAAAGTCACCGATTCTCTCATTTCTAATGGCTTCGGTAAGGTATTAAATACGTTCCTTAGTATATGACTAACTTGTGCATCCATTCTTTCTCGCTCTCTTTGACCCTTCATTTACGCACTCTTAAGCCCACACTCATTAAGGGCCTATTAATTACAAATTATTTTACAACATATAAATTTTCCATTTGAGCAAAATAGGTCTAAAAAGAGTTTTTTTTTTGTAAAGATTTAAAGGAGTTTATTTAGTGTAAAGATTTAAAGGAGTTTATTTAGGGAGTAAACATCAATCTCAATTTGGTAATAAAAAAAAAAAGCTTAGTTCATCATACATATGAAAACTTCTTTTTAGGAGGTAAACCAGCAATAGAAGCAAACATTTTAAAATGAAATTGTTCTAGCTAAATGTCAAATTTTATATTTTCTAATTGAAATTCAATAAGAGAAGGCCTTAAATTGACGAATTCAGCTTGGCCTTGCCACCATCAACGTTATTTCCGTCTAAGTAAGAAATGCATCTCATTCATTCTCTCAAGTCTCATTTTTTTTCTTTATTTTTTGCTTTAAATTTTCAATTTTCTCATTAGTTTTTTAAATTTGAAGCCTGTGTAAAAATTTAAAATTTGATTATGTGTATAATAGCCTTTTCAATTTGGGTTGAAATTTTCATTTTCAAATTGAAACTCATATTAAATTTTAGGTAAAATGTATCTTTCTTTTGTTTTCTGTTTCATTTTCAATCGTAGTTTATTCAGATAAATTGAAAATTTTTAATTTGATTATATATGATATTTATCAATTATTATTCTAAGTATAATTTCAATTTGAATTGAAGTTTGTTTAGGTAATTTTTCTCTCTCTCATTTTTCATATATCATAGTTGATAATTTTTAACCCTTATTTCGTTCTTTAATTGCAAATTACCTCTCTTTTATTTATTAAGTTATAATTAGCATTTTCTGGTTAATAGCCTCAAATGATTTTATATGTATAAATTTAATTTTGTAAATTTTTTATGAAATCTAGTTTCAGTATTTCTAGAATGTGGATATTGTTGTTAATCTCGATTCTTTTGGCTGAAAGTGGATCACTGCTAGTTTTTGATGTTTTAGAATTACTTAAAAAATCGAAAATGAATTATGAGTTTGATAGTTTTTATACAAAAAAAAGTTTATTCTTTGTTTTTTATTTTTAATATTAGATATTAAATTTAGCTCTCTTTTTTTTGCAGGTGTATAGTACCGTTAATATATCTTTGCGGTAAAAGGTTGAATTATTGTTGTTTTATTGCGCCTATCTGCTTCTTCTAATTCCATACGTGTATTTTTTTATAGAGTTCAATTATATTTTAATTATTTTATATTATGTCACCTAAAAGGTATTTGTTTAGAAAGGAAAAAAAAGAAATCGAGTAGAATAGTTAATATCTTAAAAAAGAATTATCAATAAATTTGTTAGAAAGTGACCCTTCTATTGAGAGTTATGAGAAATTATGTGAAGATAATTTTAAACAGTATAATTAAATTTAAGTGATGAGATTAGGGATGACAATGGGTAGGGTTCAAATTCGGGCTTTACTCTACCCATATTCATATTCATTTTTTATGACTCAACCCATACTTATATCCATATCCATCGTTTTACGATTTACTACCCATATTCAAATCTATTTGGTTGTTCAAGTTTTTGAATATCCATCGGGTTGTATAGCACATAAAATATAACTTCTAAATAGAAAATATAAAGAGTAGATTTATGCGAACGCTTCAAATCAAAATTACTTTAATAATAATAAGTCAAGATTTTGATTTGTATGTATTAAAAAATCATAAA
>JAOSBP010000030.1:40374-52027 GCA_027563825.1 Erythroxylum mucronatum
TGGAGAGGACAGAAATTTTGTGTCCCTGTCCTCCGGAGACAGGGGACGGGAACGTGGAGACAGGAAGCAAACACCTATGGAGACAGGGATTTCTCTGTCCTGTCCACCGTCCCCACTCACGGGGACAGTAACCAAACGGGGGGTTAGATCAGAAAAAGTATTGGTTTTCTTGGACTCTAGTTCTAGAGGAAAGGAAAGAGCAAGGAGGTTAGACATTGCGTCATCAATAAAAAGGAGATAAAACAATGTAAATTTATAATGAAAAGAAAACTAAAGGAAATAAAAAGAAGTTTTATACCATCACTGACTAATTCTAAAATTTGTAATAATAAAATTTAGAAAAATTTTAAAGATAATATGCAAAGCAACAGGAATACCTTTAAGAAGGGTAGGATTAGATCGAGGTACCAAACTCTAAAAGCTTTTTAACCACCAAGAGTGGCAAGCTTCTGTGTTAGTGATATTAGCATCAACAATCATGCACTTGAGAATGCGATAATGATAAAAAAATTTTGGGAGAAATTTGTATTGATAGCAATTGCCTTGAAAGGAACTTTTACTGGATAGTCTAAAAAATGTACCGCAAAAGGAATTCTTGAAAAAAGACCAAGTTGCTACTCCAAAGGTAAGAGAGATACATTATAAAACCTAAGACCTAATGGAAGGGCCATGTTTTAGAACTTTATCACCATCAACATTGACAACTCAAGGATTGGTATAAATGAGGACAATTTTATGGTAAGTGGACAAGAAAAAGGATTCAGAAGTTTTGAAAATTTTTAGCCAATAAGGCCATTTGGAGAAGTATTTAAAAAGATATAACTAATCTATAGACCTAAACTTTAGGGACATTAGAGTACTAAAGGTGTCCTTAGGAGATTTACTATAAAAACTAGTGGATACATGAAGAATAAGAAAATTAGGAAATATACAATCAGAAGAAGACATGTTTTATCTTTTCCTAAGTTTAGAAAAATAGGCAAAAGACCAAAGTTGGACAAACCATACACGCAAGTTAGGTCCTTACAAAGGGAGATTAGAGAGGACTCCCTTAAGTTTCTGTTTAGAAACTCCAAGAAAACAGAGCCTAAAGCGAAGAATTTACCAAATTCTACCTCTTTACAAAAGGAAGGAATTCCAAACTAGATTTATTGTTAACAAGACAAAAGATAAACCAGTTTAGCTGAATTCGAATAAATTTGACATTTTCTTCTTTAGAAACAAGATTTTTTGAAGAAACGTAACTATTTATCAACTTAGAATAAGATGACCATTTGAAAGAACCATAATTTAAACTAAGGTTTCTTCAATTAAGCAAATAAAATCTTCCTTGATTAGACATCTTTTAATGATATGGAACTGTGACCAAAAGGAAATATAAAGGCGTTGTATAAAGGAATCTATAATTTAATAATTGCAAATATAGGGTTAGGTTGATACTTTATGGAATTCTTGGAAAGGGTTATTCACTGCAAAAGGCCTTGTGAATTATATGGCAGATATAACCTATCTACCTATTTAACCTATTGATCTACATTTCTAGGCCATGAATTTAGGGATTTGGGGGCTAGACACAAAGCAATTTTTAGAGGAAATTTTGACTTAATTACTTCCCTATAATTTGGGAGTGATGAGTATAAAGAATTAATAGGTAGAGGAGTCCTAATAATGAGAGGCAGATCGTATTTATGGTCAAAATGAGGAAAGACTTCTACATTACTAAAAATAGGAATTCAAATGTTAGAGTTAGTGGCTTAAAGAAACTGGAATTTGATAAATCTTTATTTGATCCTCGTGAAGTTTGGAAAACACTTGGATGGAATATAAGCTACTTCAATCTTAACGGTCTACAATAAGAATTAAACCTAGAAGAAATCAAAGGGATTTTTTAGGAAAGTACCAGAATTAGAAACATACATCGATGACATTCATTTTAGTAGTCTATTAAAGAAGAGAAAGAAGCGTGGCGGGAAGAAGCCATGGTTGTAGAAGTCACAAGAAGAAATTGAAGTTAGAAAAAAGAACCGTTTGAGAGCTAAGGTGGGAAGTGAAAAGGTAATGAGGAGATTTTATAATAGCAAAATGATTGAATTTTAAAAGAATAACAAGAGGTTGAAATTTAAAGAGATTTTCTATCTTTTATGACTGATAAAGAGTAGTGATTTCAATTTTGAAATATTTTAATGCAATATGTGGATTTGGCATTTCTTGTATGCAAAAGATTATTTAGGATATAGAAGACTCCTCACAAATAGTTTACTTAGCCTAGCTTAAGAATTCGGTTTGGAACCCGTAAAACCATTGGGATGGAATTCAAAATGTTGATTATAAAAGGCCGGGAGAATTTCTAAACCATATTTTTAGTTTGCTCAAACGAATATATGTGAGGGGCAATTGTTGACGGTCTAAAATAAATTAACTTATATGATCCAAAAGGTCATGAAGTTAGCTAGAAATGGAAACACAATAAATATTTAGCCAAAGAATTCATAGATAATGAAAAATCAGGGATGTGTGAAGAAATGTCCTAAATTTGTGAAAGTCCAAGAAGTGGAAGATGAGAAAATGGTAGAAGATAGTTAACAAAAACATGACCAAGTGGGCTAAAAATTAAGGAGTTACTTTAGGCTGAATTCTAGAATATATAAGTTAAAGAAATAATAATATGTGGTTAGCTAAAATGTAAGAAAGTGGACAATAATAGCCAAAAAAAAACTACTTAAAAATAAGAGGACTATAAATTCACTTGCACCATGATAAGAAAGGAGATACCATAAACAACCCAACACAATCATATTATTAAAAAAAATCTTTATAGGAAACAATCAACCAATTTCAAAACACTTTATTATTTTCAACTTTTTTTATATTGTAAATCTACCTTTCTTTTATTAAATTCAATTTTTTTACTCGTAATTTCCTTTTACAATAATCAAATTACTTTCTTCACCTCAAATTTTTATTTAAACATATATTAGCAGTTTTGGTAGTTTAAAACTCTCCTTTTAAAATTTTTCAAAGCTTACTTATATTATTGATAAAAAAATTAGGTACAAATTTTGAGAGAAATTTTAGACAGGTATCAATTAGTAATAAAAAGAATATAGAAATTAGTATTTATATTATATTCATTACTGTCTTTAGTGAACTTTAAAACCATGTCACTCATCCATCCACGTCGAACCATAAATAAGAAATGAAGTTAACAACTGTAAAGATAGATTCTAAACCGCTGTCTGGTCATTGACCACAACTGCTTTGTCATTAATTAGCAATATTATGTTTATTATCAATTTCTCACTCCTTGTATTATAGTATACGCTTTTGGCTACCTGCCCCATACAAGTGAAAAGAGCCACACTGTCAGACAGTAGGCGTTTCGAAGATGTATTTACTTTCGTACCCCTCACTCCATTTTCATATATATAGAAATTAATAAATAAAATTCTCCAACATCAAAAAACCTCGCACTCGTTCTCTCGACCAACAAGAAGTGAGAAAGAAAACAAATGGCGGCGACAATCCCCGATAACCTCACCAGAGACCAGTACGTGTACTTAGCGAAGCTCGCCGAGCAAGCAGAGAGATACGAAGAGATGGTTCAGTTCATGCAGAAGCTGGTCGTCGGCTCGACGCCGGCCGCTGAGCTCACCGTCGAAGAGCGGAACCTCCTCTCTGTCGCGTACAAGAACGTCATCGGCTCTCTACGTGCGGCGTGGCGAATCGTGTCGTCGATTGAGCAGAAGGAAGAAGGTAGAAAGAACGAAGAGCATGTGACTCTGGTGAAGGAGTACAGATCTAAGGTTGAGAACGAGCTCTCCGATGTTTGTGCGAGTATATTGAAGTTGCTTGACTCGAATCTGATTCCGTCTGCCACGGCGAGTGAATCGAAGGTATTTTATTTGAAGATGAAAGGTGATTATCATAGGTATTTGGCAGAGTTTAAGGTTGGTGATGAGAGAAAAGCTGCTGCTGAAGACACTATGTTGTCTTACAAGGCCGCTCAGGTATCGTGTTATTGAATTTGAGGTCTGTTGTGTTGTTTTGTTGGGGAATTAAGATTCGCGGTGAAAGATCTGAATTTTAGGGATCTGATTTTAGAGTTGCTCTTAGTATTTGATTGATTGATTGGATTTGTGGTTTTGAAATTTAGGGTTTTTGTTTGTGATTATCTAAAGTGGTCTGACTATTGCGATTTTGAAGGACATTGCACTGGCAGATCTTGCTCCGACTCATCCCATAAGATTGGGATTGGCTCTCAACTTTTCAGTGTTCTACTATGAGATTCTCAATCAATCTGACAAAGCTTGTAGTATGGCTAAAGAGGTGCGCCTTATTTATACTTTAGTCGTGTTTATCACTCTTTTGTTCTTTTCTGTTTTTATCTTTTTCCGTTCATTTCAAGAAAACCAGGAAGTGCTTCTTTGCTGTAGATCTTGTGCCTAGTCTAGTTTTTTGTCATTCGGAACATAAAACTCTTAGATAGTTATTGATGTCTCCGTCTGCATGTGCATAGGTTGTTTGCCTCAACTCTGAAAGCTCGCAGATATTTGAAATATTTTTGTGAAGATTGTTTCTAATATTCTACCATCGCTGCAGAATTGGGGTCGAGAGGATAATTGTTACCCTAAATATGATGTACTATATAGATCATTCTACAGTAGTATTTCCTGTAGGACCCTCAAGTTCTGACCTTTCCATGAGATTCATGCTTGCTTTGGGTTTGGATTTCATAAAGGATCATCATCTTGTGGCTTAAATATTTGTAACTTTCTCAATGCTCTTCCATGGAGTTGCGCATGTAGTTGGACCTCCATCTTCAGCTATCATGTCATTTGGGATTGACCAATCTTTTTGCACAGGCGTTTGAGGAAGCCATTGCAGAGCTAGACACGCTGGGAGAAGAATCATACAAGGACAGCACTCTAATCATGCAGTTACTGAGGGATAACCTCACTCTTTGGACTTCAGATGTCCAGGTGGTTCTTCTTTTGGACTTTGGTCAAGTAGTATTTCTGCCAAAATTGGGGTGTTCTAACTTTTAACCTTGGCTTTCATGCAGGATCAGTTAGATGAGCCCTAAAAGGCATCATAAGGGTTGGCAGGTCCTAGTCTTCTTTCGGAGGAGGTGGGCTTTGAATGTCATTAATTTGTCCTGATTATAAGTGTGTTAATTTAAAGAAGAAAATCCTTGTCTTTTCTCTTTGGACCAAGATTGTTTTTCTTTTAAATTTGAAATGTACTGGAAAGGCCTTGCAATTATTTTGCCTAAGTTTTAAAAATTAGACCAAAATCAAACTGTAAGATAAAATATTGTATGATTAACTAAAATTAAAGATTTAAAATATACTTGAGAGTGGTTAAAAATATTAAATTAAAATTAATTGGTTTGTTTTAATTTATAAAAATTTTAGTAATTTACCAAAATAACTAATTGATTAGCAAATAAAATAATTTTTAATGATAAGAGTTATTAAAAACTTGAATCGAAAAATTAAAAATTAAATTAAAAATTTGATCGGTTAAACTAGTTAGGTGCTGCGAATTTACATTAGAATTAAGAAGTTGGAGCTGAATTTGAAACTAATAAAACATCAATCAAGCAACAATATTTCAAGTATTGTCCACTTGGATGAATTTGGCTCGATGACTCTTCTTGATTATTGATCTCGTAAGAAAGCTACATTTACCACAGATCTCCCTTTTTTTTTTAATATTATTAAGATTTTTATCTTTTTATAAGGTTCTTTTAATATTTTAAAAATTAGATTGAAAGTTAAATTAGTAAGAAAAAAAGTTTAAGGTTTAAGTGATACTAAAAAGTTATATAATCGGTTAAAGATTAAATAAAGTTAAAAATTTAAAATATAATTGAAGTATATTTTTTTAATTTAAAGTTTAATTAAAAAGGAAGAATAATATATAAAAATTAATTGATTATTTTGGTTATAAAAACAATTAGTTTACAAAAATGTTAGATTAATTATTTCCTGATTGAATCAATTCATTTTTTAATTATTGATTATTTTAGTAAAATATGGTCCTAAATTGAGGAACTTTTAAGGAAATAAAAACAGGATTAGGATACCATTTTCCTTAAATCATGTTTCCTGATACTAGTCTAGGCCCATGAAAAGTATCCTTTTTTTATTATGCTTTATATTGATAATGTTAATAATATTTTGCAATAAATCATTTATCAACATATGCTACAAATTTCTTTTATTAATTACAATTGTAAACTACTTGAGTAATATGATCTATTATTATAATATTACAATCTCTTCTTACTATTTGTGGCAATGAAATTGAATTTATGATAATATAGAGGGAAGCATGTTTACCAAAGTTAAAAAGTTATTTGGCAATAATTGCACTAATAATCATCCATTGCCAAATCATGAATAAGAGCACAGACCAGAAGGCACCTCACATGCACAAACATTAATAGGCTAAAAACAACAATGGACATAAGCAACTTTCATTCTAAAAGTCAGAAGGCATCCAACCTTTTTTTTTTATTTTTGAAAAAGCAAAAGAATTAAATTATGAAGATGAACGTCTTTACAAGAGGAAGATTATAACCAAAGAAACATCGTTAGCTAACTAAAACGACGTAGCTTTAGGAAACAACTTATACGCACCATAGAGATAGAAGAAAGAGCTATAAGAAAGGAAATTTTGTTACAACTGTTGAAACATGGGAATTCCATCTCCCTGCTCCTCTTCGAAGTCCGATTGCATATAATGTTTACGGGGAAATCGAATCCTTGAATCGTCCTCTTCCTTTGAGCTCTTAGCTCCTTTGATTTCTGTTGAAAATGTTATTAAACCCTGCAATATTATTGCCTCTGTTACAAAAATCTTCAATCATTTACTCAACCAGGTATTCCAATATTCTTTACTTTTGTTTGTTCTACCCAACAATTTTAGTGGTTTTACTAACATGAAGAAGTCCTTCGTCTAGACTAAGCCTCTAGAAGGGAGTACCCAAATTAGGGATTCCATCATCCTACTCCTCTCCAAGGGGCAAACAACGTCCACCCACTCATAAGATAAGCCTTAAAATTTTGTTGATGCCTAGAAATAATTCTTCCTCTCTCTGATGAATTTCATCATAGTTCTCAACATAGAGATGGATTCTCCTGACTACACCACCTTGCTTAGCTTACCTGTTTATTATGCAAGTAGTTTCTTGCTTTTGATTATTACTGATTGATTGCACTAGTTAATCCTCCACAAGATTAATAGGTTAGGATTTACTATGTTTGATCCTCAGATACAAAGTAATTGCTCCCTAATTCAAAAAATTAGGGAGCACAAATTCTCATCCCTAGTGCGAATCTTACTCTGAAATCTCCTTAAGTTCTGCTCTCTCCATAGTTCTTTGACAGTTGAAGCTGAAGAAATGATAAAAACTATCTTACTAGACGAGGGAGAACCTTTCATCTTTAAGAGCTTTTCAAGAACATTCATAAATCTTACCACCCATACTAGGTTGCAGGCAGAGGTTTGTATTATGCTCCAAATGACTTTAGAAAGATTAAAGGAAGAAAAGATAGTCCCTAGACTCCACCTCTCGTCCACATAGAATGTAAGCAGTTTATTAGCTATGTAAGGCATTCTATCTAGCGTGCTCAATTTATCCAAAGTAATATGAAAGAGTAACTGGGAATGAGAGCTTCAAGTCATACAATTGAGGACCATTCAACCTTAGAGGTTTTAGGGACCATCCAATCCCTAAATCTTAAAGAATTAAAGATACTTAGGGGTTGTTTGAGGCATTGATAAGAATCCTTGCTTCCAACATTAGAGATGTAATTAGGAAGGAGATACCGCAATTCCAGAGAGAAATTACCCCACTGTCCCCTTATTAGAAAAGAGTCAACCTTAGAGTGGATGAGGATTGAGTTCCAGCTAACCACATTTTAAGGAATTTTCATTAGGGGGCCTCAACCTATCCAATTATCAAACCAAAAGGAAGCCTTTTCCCCATTACCAATCTTACATAACACAGTTGGTTCCAATATGGCCCTTAGCTTAAGCAATCACGTAAGGAACCAAGAAAAGGAGGTTTTAATTGGAATGACCCAGATATCGTTCCCCTTAAGGACATAGGTGTCGAACCATTGAATCCACTGTGATTCCTTCTCCAACAAATAATTCCACAACTTTTTGATCAATATAACTTTGTTAGTAATGCCAATGGAGATTAGCCCCAAACCTCCTTCATCCTTTCTTTTGCAAACTTGAATCTATTTCACTTTGGGATGGTGTCTCTCAAAATTGAGATTTCCCCAAAAGAATCTTCTAAATAATTTCTCCAAGGTCTTAATAACTCCTTTTGTAAGAAACAAGTTAAAGGACCAGTAAATGTGGAAGGAATTTAGTACAAATTTTATAAGTTGCAATTGACCCCCAAAGGATAAGGTCTTATTCACCCACATATTCAATCTTCTTTGTACCTTCTCAACTAGAGGATAGCATTTTAAAAATTGAATCCTTCTAGTTGTTATTAGGAGACCCAACTAGAACAGTGGAGCTACCTTTCTAGCTATACATGTGATTTGGGAAATTATCTCCCCCAACTGATTTGCACTAGAGGCTAAGATGAAATGGCTCTTTTGAAATTATTCTTCAACCTCGAGAGCTCCTTAAATGCCAAAAGAGTAGAAAAAAGTAATTCCATTGATTTACAGAAAGCCTTAGAGAAGAGTAGAAGATAATCTATAAAGAATAAGTTAATAAGCTCCAACCTTTTGCATTTACTATGGAATTTGAAGTGTTTATTCTTCCTCACATTGTAAAGAAGCGTCTGGGTAAGAACCTTCATACAAAAATTAAAAAGATAAAGGGATAGAGGGTTCCCTTGTTCTAGTCCTCTAGCATTCTTAAATACACCAGTGGGTTCACCATTAATCAAGACTGAAAAAGAGGGGGAAGTTATACAAGCCTCAATCCATTTAATAAAACCATAAGGAATCCCAAAGTATCCAAGATTTGTTATATGAAACCCCATTCAACACAATCAAAAGCCTTCCCAAAATCAACTTTGACGACACAATTAGGGGAGGAGTTTTTTCTCTGATAACCTTTCATAAGCTCTTGAACAAATGATACGTTATCACCAATCATTGTACTTTGCATAAAAGCAGTTTGATTATCTGAGATAAGAGTGTTCAACACTAGCTTCAGTCTATTAGCTAGAATTTTAGAAATCACCTTGTAGAGGAAATTAGAGCATGCAATAGTCCTAAAATCCTTGAAAGATGTAGGATTAGATCTCTTAGGAGTTACGCAGATGTGAGTCCTGTTTAACTATTTAAGACAAATGGTTGTAGAGAGGAATTCCTTAATAGCTCTTTTCACCATAGGACCATAATCCCTCCAAGTCTTCTGAAGAAGAAGTCATTAAACCAGAGCCTTGGTATTTATTATGATTTATCTGAAGGACCACTTCTATTTTTTATCACCAATGGGCTTAATGAGTAAGTCAGATGTGTAATTCTCTCTTTTATAAATGATAGTAACAAGGGAGATTTTAATGAATTTGAGTGGCCATAGAATCTCCTAAAATGTTCATCCGCAATAGTAAGAAGACCCTTCTGTTTAGAGATTGTAGAGCCATTAGGCAAGGTTAGTGAAAAAAATTTATTAGCATTCCTTCTAGCCATAATAGGGTTGAAGAAGAATTTAGAACGTCTTCCCCCTTTTGAGCTAGTTAACTTTGGATCTCTGTTCTAAGAGGCTTGAATGGTCTTTATTAGCAAATAGATAGCTTCTCATCAGTTCTCTCTCCTTATGTAGCAAGAGATCATTTCTTCCTTACTGACTCCCCCTGAACAAATGAGAGCTTCTTCTTGGCCCGTTCAAAAGCTTGTTAAGTGGTTGAGCCTTTTTTCATTAGGATTTTCATTTATGATTTAATTGCCTTAATTTGTTGGACACAAATGTATTGATATGGGCCCACCACTAGTGATACTAAACTCCTTTGTAAAGCTTACTAAAAGCTTCTATCCCCCACCAAGAGATTGTTAAACCTAAAAGGTCTCCTTCTTACAGAATTCTAAATAAGATTCTCCACAAGGATAGGAAAGTGATTCGAGAATAATAGATCTAAAATGGTTGTCACACTATTAGGAAACTTAGCAATCCAGTCTTTGATTAACCAAAGAGCGATCCAAATTTCTTCTCAAAGCCCATCATCCACCCTATTTAGTAGGTCACATGTAGCCTTGAGACTTTAGATCAAATAAGCCTCCCCCCATACACTCACTAAAATCAGGGGAGAATTTTTTCAAACTAAAGTGGTCATCTAATTCAGTTCTATTTAATGTTGAGTTGATGTCCCCACACAATAACCAAGGGTCATTCACTCTTTTATGAAATTCCAAAAGATTGTTTCATAACTCCTTTTTTTTAAAAGCATGATTAGCACCGTAAAAAACTGAAGAGAAGATCTCGATTTTTTCCTAAATGAATTTCCATTTCAAATGAATCACTTGCATTTCTATCTTTAAAACTTCAACATCTACCAACATAGGATCATACCATATAATAATCCTACCAAGATTATGGGCTTGGTGATTGGAGATAAATTTCCACCGTGCACCCAATTTATTCAGAACCTTAATATTTTCATAATTGATTTTCGAAAGAGAAAAAAATACATGGATTGATATTAATGAAAAAAATCCCTCAAAGCTGCCAGCTTTGAGGGCAATTAATCTCCCTTACGTTCCATGTAAGAACTTTCGTTAATCAGAGAGTTTAATGGAGCCTTTACCTTTGCTCCTCCTAGATCTCCTTTTAATCACTGATTTAAATTCCTGAATTAATGTTATATCTTCCCCATTAACACTTGAGGAAGGAATGCAATCATACAATCATACAGTCAGGAACATAGACATGTCAATTTCATCTAGCACGATGATGAAAAACTTGCCAATTGCCTATGCCAAGATGGAGTTTGTCTTCAAATTCTTAATCAATTTCTTGTATTATTTTCCAGCCATCTGGGACACCAGTGATGGCCATAGAAATAACTTCTAAGCACAGCAATAGGAAATATATTGCATATGTGCTACAAACAAATTTGGACTTATAAACATGTTTGTGCTGTATTTTAAGAGCACAACCATCTGAAGATGAGGTAGTTATTCCGTCATTTTCCCATATCAAATAGAAGTCACGTTTTTTTTATCATTGTTAACTCTCAAGTATGACCTTCATATGCTACACATATAAAGTTCCATTCTCTGGTTATCAACTTGACAATGAGCAGGGAAGCAACTGGGTATACTGCCTGCTCTCAAAGGGTCAGGATAGCTAGTCGATTAAACAGTTGCATCGTTAAATTATAAACTGGATTTCCCATCAGTTAAATACAAGTCGTCTGTCTTGATTCAACACGCACACAACCTAGTCAAAATTGAATTAGAATTGGCTTAGTTAGCTATGTTTAAATCCCACTATTGTTCTTGTCAGAGAGTAGTCCTTAGTCGCGGTCAACCAGGCTCAAGCACGCAAACCACAAAAGTTTATCGAATTTGGGGGAGAATCAAAACAAAATAAACCTGGTGATGCTGTCGCCTGCAACCAAATATAAAAGAAATCACTTCCATTAAAACAAATTAATGTAGTAGCGGTAAGC
>JAOSBP010000033.1:20487-33801 GCA_027563825.1 Erythroxylum mucronatum
GAAATGAATATTTGAATTAAATTATTGATTAATATTTGATTTCAATAAAACATATAGCCAAAACGCAAGTGTCGTCTTTTTCACTCTTGCAATTTCAATTGGAATTAGGTTTTCTCCTCCGTTTTCCATTTCTCACCGGCGTTCTCTCAGCTTCACCATTTCTTCTGCAGTTCTCCATTTCGTCAATTGTTAACGGGTGAAGTGTGGATTTCTTCATAGCTAAGGTTGAGGGTTCTCGGCAGTGGAGTGGTGTTGACACCGACTGTATTTGGGTTGTGTGTTTGTGCATTTTTAGCTTTTTTCGTGACAATGCCCCATCGAAGAGCTAGACAATCAGAGCAATCCATCGTAGCTGAGGTGAGAGGGGACAATCGTCAAGACATTGCAGCTGTATATGATGCCCCATTTCCCATTTTCTCAGAGGATGAAGGTTTGAGGTATAGTGTTCTACGGACTAAAACCATTGAAGTCTCGACATACTTTAATTTTGATGTGCTAGATCAAATAGGGCTGAAAGAGAAATTGTTGAGATTCTGCTCCAAAGGTCAATGGGAACAATTTGTGGGTATTAGTTACCCTGTTTACCGGGAACTGACACTAGAGTTATTCACTTCTTTGAGGTATGTGTCAAGCAAGCTAAACAAATTCTGGTTGAGATTACGAGGACAGGTTTATGTTTTGGATGACAGGGTGTTAGGCCAGTTATTTGGTTTTGCGGCAAAAGAAGTTGAAGATGGCCATAAGAAATTCTCCTGTACTCGTTATTGGAATTATTTAACTGATATGGAAGAGTATGACCCTCATGTTGCATCCAATGCACACATTCTTAATCCGGAACGACAGCTTGTGCATAAATTCATGTGTGGTGCTGTGTTTGGGAAAAAGCAAAGTATTAAATGCTCAAGGAAGGAGTTGTTTTTATTATGGTGCATTGACGAAAAGATTAAGTCGAACATGTTCAGGTTATTTGCTCAAACGTTGATCCAATCAGTAGACAGAAGGGGAAATAGTTTAGGAATGGGATATTTGGCGACAGCTTTGGCACAACATTTTGAAATCGATGCCAGCCAACTATAAGTCGTGGACTATTAGTATTTTGATCTACAATACTTAAAACATTGCGAGATCATAGAACGGAACAGCATGCAGCTCCGCGATCCTCGCACACGGACAGCAGTGAAGCACAGGTTTGACGGTGCAGGTTCAAGTTCGGCAGTTGGACCCATTAGCACGTTTTCATCAAGCGAGGATGAAGAGCAACAGCAACCACAACAACGGCAAGCAGCTGGTTGGACGGGGGTGGTTAATAGAATGGGTGACCACCACAGACAAATATTGAATAAGCTGAATAGCATTGAGGTGAAAGTGGATCGACTGAATCAGCGAGTCGACAACATTGAAGCCATGTTGAACGTGCGAGATCGCAGCCTATCGTGGTCATCAGCTAAAGACGGTTTGTCAATAGTGTTAGCTGTCTGAGTGTAAACTGACTTATAAAGACATGACTGTAAAAAAAATTATAAATGTATGCAGATTATATATTTTAGTATTTCTTCGAATATGCTTATAGGAATTTAGATTGTAGATAATAAGAAGAAGACGAAGAGTAATTGGTGCTTAATAATAACAAATCACATTTTCACCTAGTTCTTAAATTAGAAATTAGTTAAATGAATCTAATTATAAACTAATAATTGATTATAATTACATTAAAATTTTAAATTATAAACTTTTAAATTAAATTGAAAAGATATATTTAATTATTATATTAATTACATTTAATTATTATCTACGTTTATTATTGTTTTCTAAAAGTCTAAATTAAAAAAAACTAAAAGCTAGGAAAAACATAGAATTATAAACATCATGGTATGGATAAAATTTCTTAAATTACAAATAAAGTCTATATCTTTTATCCAATTAATCATTAATGAAATAGATTTTTCATCGTCCATCAAAATATATTGAACAAATTCATTATTTTGGCGACATTTAAATCCCTTCAAGCAAAATCAAACGTCAAGAACTTATATCATTTTATTAACTTTCAATGTGAAAATATGGAAACCAAGTTCCCTTTTTTTTAAAAACCAAGTTCCCTTTTAATAGTGCTTTACCAGAGCTAATCTTAGGATTCATTTGCAAAACAGTACTCAAAAGTTCGATGCTTAATGTATTAAATAATAAAAATGAGGCTTTCATTTTTTTTAATCACAACTCATATGTTCAAATCCATCACGAGAGACAAGATATTGCTAATCTTATGAATATAATGAATATTTGCTACAGTAACAAGATACAGAACCATTTGTGTTTCTGTTTTTTTCTTTTTTGTTATTTAGCTGTATGTCTACATCAAATTGATTGAATGTTATATATTTGTTTGCTGCCGAAGCAAGACAGGGAAGCTTGAAGAGTGTTATATCACCTAAAACACTCAACTTCATATGTGCAAATTGTATTACCAGTGCCATGGCCGAGTCAACTTGAGCTTCGTCTATTCCCTGAAATAGCATATCCATCATGTAAATATATTACTAATCAGAAACACATGATCTACCAAAGTCTGGAAAATTAATAGTTACATAGACATGAATATATAGTTCAAGTTCCTGCAGACATTACTGAATAGATAGTTAAAACATATGCTTGATAAACTCAAAACACACAGGCATTACTGAATATACTCTTACTAAACTAGGGTCACAAGAGACTTGATACTCGGGACATGAGAGGCTCGACTCAACTACAACTCTAATCCTTTCCATCTGATGCAGCAAGTTTATCCATTTCAGTGGCAACCTTTAAACCTTAATAGCCTTATGCATATTGTCTTCAGCAATCTTCTTTTGTGCTTTTCTCACTTGATTCTGTTGATGGAAACCTTTTTAGGATAATTCAAAATCAGGAACATTACACTCATAAAACTTTCATAGGAGCAAAATCATGTTGCAATGCAATAGGTCACAAGGTGTCTCTTTCTTTTCCTATCAAAAAACATGAAGAACATCAATTTTATTCCTAATATCAGCTATCCTGGCTGCTAGAAATGTTGCCCTGTCTACACGACTTTTTAGTGATGGCACATTATGTGAAATGAAAACATAAGCACAACATCAGAGATACAGTCACTTAAATAAGTATGGAAACCAAATATTCTCGTTTATTGAATAGTCATACAAAGAAATACCAAAAACCACATAATTACTTTGTTGACAGCATCAATAAAGGGCACAGAGATCATTAAATTCATAATCATAAATTTTGTCTGCCACCTGAATCCCATTAAACTGTTCCACACTAAACAAAATGACAATCAAATCTCAATACTTCTATATGTGAGTAGGTGAGGCCAAATTTTTTTTTTTACAAAAGCAACGTAGTTCAAGAAACATAGAACCAAACATCTGCATATCCCCATCTGCGTATCAGAACAACAAGTTAAGATCAGCGTGGGAATGGAAACAGAAATAATAAGTAATTGACCAAAGATTATGCGTAGCCAGAACTGCAGTACCCTGTAATTACTACTTTTCAAACCACTTTTCTACATAATTGGTTAAAAGTACACAAGTGTTGCATTCTTTAACCCATTGTGCCAATTTCATAACAAACTCTAAGTCATTGCCCAAGATCTACCCGAGAAGGAAACTTGAACCAATAGGACTAAAAAGTCAGCTGAACAAGCAAAAATCCTTCTTACATCACATTATGGAACTACCATCCAAGATACTAAGGAGTTTCACAACATAGTTGAGTTTAGCACAACTATGTTGACAACAGAATGATGGACACAGAGTGATGCTCCAGCATATAGTTAATGAATCGACTGTCATTGACGCCAATTTATGTAAGAGAGAAGCCAAAAAATTTACGAGAGCAGAAACAAACAATTTCTTAAATGTCATCTCCATTCCTCTAAAGCATGTAATTATGAAGACAAAAGGATATCACCAACAAATATAACAATATTTGTTATGATGCAACAATTATCAATATCCAACTCAACTGTAACTGTGACAAAGTTATAGAACTCAGACCTTTCCAGAATCATTCACGCTACACCTCCAAGATCACAAGTTGCAAAACCTCAATCCCACACAACTTTTTTACTTGCAAAAATCAGTTGGCGTCTGGAGGTCCCGAACGCAGTCCCTCAGGCGTTACCGAAGGCTCTGTCGATAGAGATGGCACATGCAGTCCTTGCATCTCCCAAGCCTTGTGCAATTTCTCCTCTAGGTATTGCAGATCGGCGGCAAAAACATCAGCGTGCTCAACCAAAACCTTCACTTGCTCCTTCATTTCCTCATTCTGCTGCCTCAATTATTCATTCTGCTGCTTGATTTCATTATTCTGCTGCATGATTTCATCCAGTTGCTCCTGTGTTTTTCTGTTGTTTTCAATAAGCAGTGTGTACAACATTTGCAAATCAGGTCGCCCCACTTCTGCTTGTCCTTGTGCTTCTGCTTCTGCTTCTGCTTGTGGCCCCTCATTCTCATAAAACCATTCCTGCCTGTTATGACTTGAAGCTGCACGTGCAAGCCTGTTCTTCAATGCTGTACGTGTGGAAGGATGTCGCAGCTGCATTGTGTTGTCATTTATCAGTTCCACCTGTTTCAAGTACTGAACATCAAAATAGTGAAAATCCTGCATGATTACGTCACTAACATCAATCCTAAAATGTTCAGCCAACGTCACATCTAAATAACCCATTCCCAAACTCTTTCCCTTTCTCCCCACTGATTGGATCAAAGTTTGAGAAATATAAGCGAACATGTTTGGCTTATACCCATGATCGATGCACCATAATAAGAAAAGCTCCTTCCCCGAGCATTTTGTGCTTTGCCTCTTTCCGAAAACAGCACCAGACATGAATTTATGCAGCAGCAACCGTTCCGCACTAAGAATTTGTGCATTTGATGCAATATGCGGATCATAATCATCCAAGTCAGTTATATTTTTCCAATATGTTGTGATGCTGAAATGCTGATGCCCATCATCGACTTCTTTTTCAGCAAACCCAAATAATAACCGTATTAGATTGTCATCCAAATGACAGACCTGCCCGCGTAATCTAAACCACAATTTATTCGGTTTGCTGGACACAAACCTCAAAGTTGTGAATAACTCTAGTGCGAGGTCACGGTACACAGGGTAATTAATTCGCACAAATTCTTCAGCAATCTTCTTTTGTGCTTTTCTCACTTGGTTCTATTGATGGAAACCTTTTTAGTATAATTCAAAATCAGGAACATTACACTCACAAAACTTTCAGAGGAGCAAAATCATGTTGCAATGCAATAGGTCACAAGGTGTCTCTTTCTCTTCCTATCAAAATACCTGAAGAACATCAATTCTATTCCTAATATCAGCTTTCCTGGCTGCTGGAATAGTTGCCCCATCCACACGACTTTGTAGTGATGCCACATTATGTGAAATGAAAACAGATCAACAACAACAGAGAGACAGTAACTTATAAAAGTATGGAAGCCAAATTTTCTCGTTTACTGAATAGTCATATGAAGAAAAGCTCAAAAACCACATAATTACTATGTTTATAGCAGCAATAAAGGGCACACAGATCATAAAATTCATAATCATAAATTTCCGTTGTCACCTTAATCCCATTAAACAGTTCCACACTAAACACAATGATGAACAAATCTCAATACTTCTATATGTGAGTAGGTGAGGCCAAAAAAACAATTGAAAAAGCAAGGTAGTTCAGAGAAAAATAGAACCAAACATCTTCATATCTCCATCTGCGTTACAGAACTACAACCTTTAAATCAGTTGTCGTCTGGCGGTCCCGGATGCAGACACTCAGGCGTTACCGAAGGCTCTGTCGATGGAGATGGCACGTGCAGTCCTTGCATCTCCCAAGACCTGTTCAATTTCTCCTCTATGTATTGCAGATCATTTGCAACAGTATCAGCGTGCCCAATCAAAACCTTCACCTGCTGCTTCATTTCCTCATTCTGCTGCCTCAATTGATAATTCTGTTGCTTGATTTCATTATTCTGCTGCATGATTTCATCCAGCTGCTCCTGTGTCTTTTTGTTGTTTTCATGCAGCAGTGTGTATAGCATTTGCAAATCAGGTCGGCCCACTTCTGGTTGCCCTTGTGCTTCTGCTTCTGCGTCTGCTTCTGCTTGTGGCCCCTCATTCTCAGAAACCCATTCCTGCCTGTTATGACTTGAAGCTGCACGTCCAAGCCTGTTCTTGAATGCAGTATGTGTGGAAGGATGTCACAACTGCATTGTGTTGTCATTGATCAGTTCCACCCGTTTCAAGTACTGAACATCAAAATAGTGAAAATCCTGCATGATTACGTCACTAACATCAATCCTAAAATGTTCAGCCAACGTCACATCTAAATAACCCATTCCCAAACTCTTTCCCTTTCTCCCCACTGATTGGATCAAAGTTTGAGAAATATAAGCGAACATGTTTGGCTTATACCCATGATCGATGCACCATAATAAGAAAAGCTCCTTCCCCGAGCATTTTGTGCTTTGCCTCTTTCCGAAAACAGCACCAGACATGAATTTATGCAGCAGCAACCGTTCCGCACTAAGAATTTGTGCATTTGATGCAATATGCGGATCATAATCATCCAAGTCAGTTATATTTTTCCAATATGTTGTGATGCTGAAATGCTGATGCCCATCATCGACTTCTTTTTCAGCAAACCCAAATAATAACCGTATTAGATTGTCATCCAAATGACAGACCTGCCCGCGTAATCTAAACCACAATTTATTCGGTTTGCTGGACACAAACCTCAAAGTTGTGAATAACTCTAGTGCGAGGTCACGGTACACAGGGTAATTAATTCGCACAAATTCTTCAGCAATCTTCTTTTGTGCTTTTCTCACTTGGTTCTATTGATGGAAACCTTTTTAGTATAATTCAAAATCAGGAACATTACACTCACAAAACTTTCAGAGGAGCAAAATCATGTTGCAATGCAATAGGTCACAAGGTGTCTCTTTCTTTTCCTATCAAAATACCTGAAGAACATCAATTTTATTCCTAATATCAGCTTTCCTGGCTACTGGAATAGTTGCCCCATCCACACGACTTTTTAGTGATGCCACATTATGTGAAATGAAAACATATCAACAACATCAGAGATACAGTCACTTATAAAAGTATGGAAAGCAAATTTTCTCGTTTATTGATTAGTCATATGAAGAAATACCAAAAACCACATAATTACTATGTTTACAGCATCAATAAAGGGCACAGAGATCATAAAATTCATAATCATAAATATTCCTCTGCCACCTTAATCCCATTAAACAGTTCCACACTAAACAAAATGACGAACAAATCTTAATACTTCTATATGTGAGTAGGTGAGGCCAAATAAAAAATAAAAAAGCAACGTAGTTCAAGAAAAATAGAACCAAACATCTTGATATCTCCATCTGCGTTACAGAACTACAAGTTAAGATCAGCGTGGGAATGGAAACAGAAATAATAATAATATGACCAAAGATTATGCGTAGCCAGGCTGGAACCCTGTAATTACTACTTTTCAAATCACTTTTCTACATAATTGGTTAAAAGTACACAAGTTTTTCATTCATTAACCCATCGTGCTAATTTTATAACAAACTCTAAGTGATTGCCCAAGATCTACCCGAGAAGGAATCTTGAACAAATAGGACTAAAAAGTGGAACAAGCAAAAATCGTTCTTACATCACATTATGGAACTACCATCCAAGATACTAAGGAGTTTCACAACATAGTTGAGTTTAGCACAAATGATGACAACATAATGATGGACATAGAGTGATGCTCCGACATATAGTTAATGAATCGACTGTCATTGAAGTCAATTTATGTAAGAGAGAAGCCAAAAAATTTACGAAAGCAGCAACAAACAATTTCTTAAATGTCATCTCCATTCGTCTAAAGCATGTAATTATGAAGACAAAGGGATTTCACCAACAAATATAACATTATTTTATATGATGCAACAATTATCAACATCCAACTCAACTTTAACTGTGACAAAGTTATAGAACTCAGACCTTTCCATAATCATTCACACTACAGCTCCAAGATCACAAGTTGCAAAATATAGTCCTACACAACTTTGTTACTTGCAATAATCAGTTGGCGTCTGGAGGTCCCGAACGCAGTCCCTCAGGCGTTACCGAAGGCTTTGTTGATGGAGATGGCACGTGCAGTCCTTGCATCTCCCAAGACTTGTTCAATTTCTCCTCTAGGTATTGCAGATCGGCAGCAACAACATTAGCGTGCCCAATCAAAACCTTCACCTGCTCCTTCATTTCCTCATTCTGCTGCCTCAATTGTTCGTTCTGCTGCTTAGTTTCATTATTCTGCTGCATGATTTCATCCAGCTGCTCCTGTGTTTTTCTGTTGTTTTCAACCTGCAGTGTGTACAACATTTGCAAATCAGGTCGCCCCACTTCTGCTTGTCCTTGTGCTTCTGCTTCTACTTCTGCTTCTGCTTGTGGCCCCTCATTCTTAGAAAACCATTCCTGCCTGTTATGACTTGAAGTTGCACGTGCAAGCCTGTTCTTCAATGCCGTACGTGTGGAAGGATGTCGCAGCTGCATTGTGTTGTCATTTATCAGTTCCACCCGTTTCAAGTACTAAACATCAAAATAGTGAAAATCCTGCATGATTATGTCACTAACATCAATCCTAAAATGTTCAGCCAACGCAGCAGCTAAATGACCCATTCCCAAACTCTTTCCCTTTCTCCCCACTAATTGGATCAAAGTTTGAGAAATATAAGCGAACATGTTTGGCTTATACCCATGATCAATGCACCATAATAAGAAAAGCTCCTTCCCCGAGCATTTTGTGCTTTGCCTTTTTTCGAAAACAGCACCACACATGAATTTATGCAGCAGCAACTGTTCCGCACTAAGAATTTGTGCATTTGATGCAATATGCGGATCATAATCATCCAAGTCAGTTAAATTTTTCCAATATGTTGTGATGCTGAAATTCTGATGCCCATCATCGACTTCTTTTTCAGCAAACCCAAATAAAAATCGTATCAGATTGTTATCCAAATTACAGACCTACCCTCGTAATCTAAACCACAATTTATTCGGTTTACTTGAGACAAACCTCAAAGTTGTGAAAAACTCAAGTGCGAGGTCACAGTACATAGGGTAATTATTTCGCACAAATTGTTCCCATCTACCTCTCCAACATAATGTCGTCAATTTTTCTGTCAACCCTATTTGCTTTAACACATCAAAATTAAAATAAGTTGGAACGTCAAAGCTCTTAGTTCGGAGTTCAATGTACCTCTCTCCTTCTTCCTCTGAGTAAATAGGAAAAGGTGCATCATACATATCTGCAATGTCTGCAGCATTCTCCCCTCCCACCTCAGCTACGATGCTTTCCTTTGATTTTCTACCTCTTCGAGGGGGCATTGTGCTACTTTATTTGACAAATAAAGAATTCAAATGCTGTCGGTCGCCTGAACCCAACTCCACTCCTATAACCCTGCGCGTGAGATAGGAAGAAGTCGACTACTCACCGACTAACTACACACAGTGCGAGGCGAAGAAATGCAGAAGCTGGGAGAACGCCGGTGAGAATTGAAGAAACGGAGGAGAAAACCTAATTCCAATAGACATTGCAACAGTGAAATAGACGACAGTTGTGTTTTGGCTATATGTTTTATTGACATCAAATATTAATCAATAATTTAATTCAAATATTCATTTCAACTATTGCAACTAATTATTATTTAATTAGTCTTTCCTAATAAGAACAATAATTGAATTAATAAATTGCAATATAATAATAGTACGAATAATAATAATAACACAATGATTAGCAAATTAATAACATAAATAATTACACATAATATCTCAATATAAAATTATTATGAATTTGTTATTATTATTATTCTTATTAATAAAAAATACAAATCAAATATATTATTATTAATATCATTATTGGTATTATCATAAAATTATTGTTATTATTATTATGATTATAGTCGATATGATGATTAAATTTATTAATTTCTATGATTAATGTTAAGAAATGTTTTATAATTACAAATCTTCTTCTAATTGTTGATGACTTTATTATTCATAATAAATCAACTATTCTTACAAAATTGATTTAATATTATTATTTTGTGTGAGTGGAGTATATATACTTATTATTATAAATCTTAAACATTTTTAACAAACGGTTTATTATTTATATCAGTATTATTATTAATATTGGTATTATTATAAATCTTATAAATAACAAATTTATAATATTTATTAATAACGATATTAAATTATTATTAATATGGCTAGGATATTAAATTATTATTAATAACGATATTAAATTATTCTGATTAATTTAATAATTTTTTTAAATTTTCATAAAGTGTGTTATTATAATTATTTATTAGGGAAAATAATAAATATTCCGAAATCCATATCCAAATTAACAAATGATATGAGGAATTAAGAAACATAAACATTTAAAATTTTTTGAGAGAGAAAATAATAATAAGGCAGTTAATCAAATCACATAATATATGGACTTACAATTAGCGGCATTTCATGAAATAATTGGTGGGCAAAAAAAACTGATTTAGCAATAATGATAGTAGTAACAGTAAAGGAGCAGAAGAAGAAGAAAAATGGCAGGTCGCGAGTGCGACTTTTCGCACTCGCGAGACTGCACCAATTTCGACAGTCTCGCGACCGCGAGTAGTTCTGACTATAGCCTGTGTCGCGATCGCGAAACGGGCCTAATTGCTAAGTTTCACGATCGCGATCGCGAAAGCTTTGCTAATTTTTACTATAATTAGCAGACTTGGGCGAGCCTAGCAGAAAAAATTAACTAATTATAATACTCTATACCGTTTGAATTGTTATGGTTATTTAATGTTTTCTGCTTTAATTTATTTCTATTAATCAGATTAAATTTGTAGTCAGTATTATTATTATTCTTATTATCCTAATTATTATTGTTGTAATTACTATTCAAATTTGTATTTATTAATATTCTTATTATACTAATTATTATTGTTGTTATTACTATTCAAATTTTGATTTTTTATTATTCAAATTTATTATTACAATTTATTCAAATTTATAATAATTATGTCTAATTATGATTATAATTATTATAATATAATTTGTATTTAGTATTATTCAAATTTATTATTGTAATTATTATTATTATTATTATTAATCATCCATAGATTTATAATAATAATAAATGTATAAATACATATATATATATAATAATTATAATATACTTTATAATAATAAGGAATTTAATAAGCATATAATGTTTAAATGGTAATTATTGTATTTACTTGATAATTATGACTAGGTTTGTACTTCAGTATATTACTTATGATTAATAAATTGATTATATGAACAAAGTCTTTCATTACATTATATTAAGCAATTAAAACGAAATTGAATAAACATATAGAATATTAATAAATTCTGTACGCATTAATTAACAATAATGATGAGATGTGATAGGATTGAATTATCTTATATTTTCTTATGTATTTCTAAGTAATTTCAATCCTATTTTTAAGATAAAATACTTAACTGATGTTTAATTTGTGTTTACTATTAGGTTGGATATGTTGATATGTATTTAAGTCCAAGAAGACAAAATTCTTAAAAACATTAAAGGAGGCTTGCAAAAACGATACGCATCACCGATGTCTTCATAGAGAAGTGCAAAAGCAATTAAGGTTTTACAAGACACGTGAACAGCAGCTGAGGTTTTAAAGGGTGAGGCAAATTAAATTGTAACGTAAATCAACAGTACAAGAGCAAATTAAATGGTCCAATAAAATCACAAGAAGCGGACGCACAATGGAAACATGCTACCGGCGCAGCAGTGGACTCTATAACAGCAGGCGTCGTTTGGACCAAGGGATATCAACGCAAGAGGCTACATTAGAGGGACCCAGCAGCAGGCAAAATAGCGCACAAGGAGAATAAATCAAAGGAGGGACGCGTACGGGAATTAAATCGGACAGCAAATGGGAGCAAAACAGGTGGACCAACGATTTGCTAGCTTCAGACAACGCATACAGATAAACAAGCAGCAAATTGAAGTACACGTGCATTTTTGGAGGATTAACTGAAGACGCACACATCCTTTTTGTTGATTCCCAGGAGGCTATCGATCTCGTCGTTGGTTTTTGCCCGCGTTCACATCCTTTCCTGCATGTTGTTGAGGACGTCCGGAGTTTACTGCGGCGGACATGGGCCTGCTCCCTTTATCATACTTTTCGTGAGGGTAATCATTGTGCTGATCTCTTGGCTAGGCATGGTGCCTCTCACCGACCACGATGGTCTTTTTGGGAGGAGCCTCTCCTTGGTCTTCGGCGACTGCTGTTTCATGATGCTACTTCTGTAGCCAGCCCCCGGCTCTAGTCTTTCTGTTGCTTTGTTCCCTTTACACAAAAAAAAAAACTGAAGACGCACAGGAGCAAATTAAAATTGGACAGCATCAAACGAAAAATCAAAGTCAAGCAGCTATGGACACATTTAATACACGCTACGGACAACAATTAATTGAGGAGAAAAAATCAATAAATGGAGAGGCAAAAGCTCATGCAGAGGCAAACACGTGGAGAAGCAATTATAAAGGAGGGTTTTTAATAGGAGGCAAGAAGCCAACAAGGGGGATAGGAGAGACATAACGAAACAGAGGGGACTTAAGCTGGAGGTGCAACATTAACGAAGGAACAACGCAAAAGAAGACGTCGCCCAAGAGAGGAGCACTGGCGTGAGAGGCTTGGCTGGCTGCTGCTATGGCATGGAGAAGCAACAATGTGGACGCTGGAGCAGGGACGCATTCACGCACGACAGAGAAGGTTTTAGGATTCTCGCAATTTAATTGTCAAAATCAACTACAGTAATTAGTGATAAATATTAGGAATTTTTGGTGGAACATTGGATGGGGATTAAAGCAATTTATTGAGAAAGACCCATGAAGAGCTAAACGTCTCGACGCTGGTTCGGATGTAAAATTGACGCCGACAACCCGGGTTAAGAATTTTTTTAATTAGTTTGTTGTTTCTTTCTCTCATTAGAAATTGATTATGTTATCCTATGTTAATTAATTTTGGGTATTATGTATGGATAATCGAATTTTCGTTATTATTCGGTTATTTGTGTATGAACCCATTGGGTATTGTGATTTGTTAATTTTAATGTGTTCATTGAATTGCTAATTGCGAACCCATTGCTAGAATTTCGATATAATTCGTAATTGTTATGTTGAAATTCATGTGTAGCGACTAATGATTCGTAATCATTAGGGAT
>JAOSBP010000034.1:2395-18844 GCA_027563825.1 Erythroxylum mucronatum
AGGAATCATAGGGTATGCTGAAGAGTGATCCATGATTCATGCTTTAGGAAGGTGAACACCTTGAGTTTAGAGTTAGAAATAACCTAGGCTAGGGTGAGAGCTTGAAGTGGCTTGTGCTTAGTGAATTTTGTTAGAGAATTATTACACTGAGAAATTGGTGTCTTTAGCTGAATGCTCCTTTATACCTTGAGAAAGGATATAGGTATACTAGTGCTACTGTTTTCTTAGCCTGCATTCAATCAATCTCATGTTGTGCAACTCAGCCTTTCAAATGAGTGAATCCCTATCCCTAATCTTGAATCATTAATTAAACCTTTTTCCTGATTGTTTGTTATTTCTTTACAATTTAATTGATCAACCAACTCCAATCATTTTTACAATTTTCTGTCGATAGCATACAATTAATTAGATTTAAATTGACTGGTGAGTGAATTGGTCCTTGAGGGAGACGACTTTAGAATATTCACTGTGCAGGTACTAGAACGATTCTGTGCACTTGCAGAAAATACCGATCAATTTGTAAGTAACTCAGTAAGAAATTTTTGATAGTTTTACTTTGACTGTTTTGTTTTGATTTTGATTCATTGAATGATTTGCAAAGCTGTCAGATTGATATGTTTAAATTTTTGGCATGAAACCAATGATTGATATGTGAATTGAATTTCAGACATTTCTGTTTTGGTTTTGTTAGACCCTAGTTGTGGGTAAATAGGCATGCCTAGAAGGGTCTGCAATTGCTTCTATGGCACTTCGGTGTCGGGACTTCGGTCTCTTATATGACACTTTGGTATCGGGACTTTGGTCTCTTCTGGGCACTTTGGTGTCAGGACTTTGGTCTCTTCTGGACACTTCGACGTTGAAACTTCGGTCACTTCTGAACACTTCAGTATCGGGACTTCGGTCTCTTCTGTTTAGTGATACCAATCATGATATCTTCTATATAAGTCCCGTTACCCACTTCTATTCATGGATTTACAGTTTAACTCGTTATGTTTTGATCTCTGATAAGTTTTGATATGAAACAAATCATATGTTGATCTGATGGGTTAACTCCCTATTCTAAAAATCTGTTCTATATTTCTGTATGTTCTGTTCTGCTACTGAGATATCTGACTTTAGCATGCGAAGTGTTTTCATTAATAAATCTTATTTTGTTCTGAATTTCAGTATGTTGAGATGCCTTTGTATAACATGATTCAGTATCTGTTGTGGTCAGACTTAGTTTAGTTATTACTTACTAAGCTATATGCTTAGCATGGTAGATTTGCCCCGTGTAGGTTCAAAGAGAATGACTTAAGGACTGGGACGAGTCAACCACAATGGCCATTGGAGTCTGAGGTTTTATTCAAATGTATTCTTGAGTTTGTTTTTTGGACTTGTATATGATGTATATGACTTTAGATTTTTGTTTGAAGGTTTGTAATAACCTTAATTCAGGCTGGTTTCTAAAATTATGATTTATAACGTTTGTTTGTTTGAGATTCTGAAAATGCATTTATAAAGTGTTTCATATGTTTTGAAACGTTTCATATTTAGTATGTTATATTGTTTGCGTGGCGCCCCGTACCTTCTCAAGGGGTATTTGGACCTTACAATTCATGCCCATTGATTTTGCAGGAGCGATACAGAAGATATCAAGTCACATCCAAATGCATTTTAACACAACAAGATGAATCTTTGTTAAAATCGAGCAAGTCCCTAATACCATATCACATATGCATGCAAAAATTGTATATAATTAGATAAAAAAATTAAAGTTTGAATGGATTACCCAACTCTGTCGATGGATTCCCAGAAACCAAACAAAAGGGGGTGTAATTACGAAAACTACAGAAAATGATTAATACAGCAATCAAGCTCCTATTCAATCATCAATAAAAATTTGATTAGCAGGAGAAGAGAAAGGGATTAACCCTAGAATAAGCGTAAATAACTGAAGGTTTTAAGAAAAGAGAGAGAATACTCTAATGAAAGCTTTTGTGTATAATAGTAGGACCATCTCTATTTTTGAAAATTTTGACGTTAATTTTCGAGGATCTAGCCATGATATATACTCACCTCGTGGTCTTAATTATTTGACTCGTCTCCCCCCAAAGTCCCCAACTCTCTCCCCCTAAAGTCCCCTCAATGGCTTAATCCGTTGCATCTTTCTCTTTCTCTCCTCCTTCTTCGGAGTCTTCTTCGACCACACTCTTCATCTTAGAAGGTACAGTTCCTCTCCTCTCTCTGTCTCTGATTACATGCTTTGCTCATCTTCGGCCATTGACACAAAACGTGCCAAACGCTCAACTATTTGGCTCCTTTTATAACTAGTTCAAAACAACCTTTACGCAAACAGCATCTTCTCGATTCAATTGTAACAAATGTGTTCCACAGAAAGTATAATAATTTATTACTAAATTTACTAATAAATATAAGTGATTAAAATAAAAGTAATTTAATTAATTTCCTATATTATTTATTATTAAATTATTTCAATAATAAAAATTACATTATCAACCAAACAGATGACTGCAATAAGACTACCCTCTGGAATCCAACTTGAGAGCCTAGAACGAACTCCTGAGGCCGCAAACAATCAAATCGTAGAATTTATGGACACAAATATACTTTGTAAGTTATTCTATGTATCAACAACTATAATTTGAAAAGATACATATTCACATATGACTTCACTTGAAACTAGTTGACTTTGTAAAAACCTATAAAATAACAGTCTGTCGGTTGAAACCTAGCAGGCGTACATAACATCAGCAACCCGTCCTTTGAACACCTTGGCAGCATTATTATTATCATAAGACAAATAGTGAATTTTGTGATCTGTACGCAGATCAGCAATTCATGGATTCAATCAACTTCATCTCATTGAATTTCCACATGTTCTGCTAGTGGCTCATCGCAAGAAATATCAGCTCCCCACAATGTAACAATGCTACTTAATACTAATTTGACCCGTGTTAAAATAAGATTAAGACTACAAATCAAGACAGCCGCCAAAACGATTTGCTAGTAGTATACTGAACTATTCTTGCTGTGGTACTAGCAGGAAACTACCAATTTGTTGTGACTTCTTCCGGTAATGTTCTCAAGTAAGATAATCAACCCTCAACATCTGCAGAGAAGCTCCATCCAAGAACAAGAACCTAGGAAATCCACCCTCAAGAATCTAGCAGATATTTTGTCGTGGTTTTAGTAGAGACAAATGGAAAGGGATGGCATCCAGGCTACAACAACAATATTGCAGAATGCCTGAGCTCTGACCCAAATTCATCGCTTAAGATCATCAGACATTGCAGAAGGAATGCAGTGTGTTGTTAGAATATCTACAGTTGCTGCTTTGGCATTTTTCGTCTGGAGAACCACAATCTATATAAATGAAAAGATGAAAATATCAGGGTGGTAAGACACATAACAATATAAATATATATATGTATATATGTGTGTATGTATAAAGTGAGAGAGAGAACCTGTTCATATTCTAGATCAAATTTCAAAAACTCATCATCACAGCTCTCCACCATGTTGGCTAAGCTCCTTAAATTGTTTACAGGTTTACCATTGAAAGCAAGGACCTGTATACAATCATAAAAAAACAATATTCAATAGTATGCTACATCAATACTGAAATTATCACTAGTTACAGACAACGGGTCAACCACCTGAGTGTTGACAATGTCCTCATACCCAATATTCACGTCCGCAACAAGCACCTTCAAGAAATCCTCCAGTAAGATAATAGTTTGGAAGCACAGATCAGTAAAATGAATAATAGCAAATAAAGAGAGGAGACCTGAGAAACCACGACAAGCTGTTCATTGGGTGATCGTGGCATTGAATGCAGAAGTTTATCCAGAAGCTTGACAGGAGCTTCGTACTCGTAATCTTTGCCATACTTCACAAATGTACACAAAGATATTGTAACAATGTAACACATACCATCCGAATTTTCAGCAATGACAAGTATTAGCTTAAAATTCCAGAGTTTTATGAAAATCAGGTACAAGAACTAAATTAGCTAAGTAGGTAAAACAGAGGCTGGAGATTTCATTTCTCAACAAGGGCATGGAAATAAGAAAATGCAATTGCAAAGAATTAAAAATTTAATCCTTAGTTCTTATATGCAATACTAGGCATTTTGCTGAAACAAACAATTCTCTCCCATATGTTAACAGTTGCAGTATTCTACCATTGTTTCCATAGTTCTTATATTCCAGAGCATGAAGCCAACAAATGTATAGTAGAAATGCAGCTACAGACATGTAAGAGTCATAATCATCATCAATCATCTGTACTTCACAGTATAAACATTCCAATCACAACTAAATTATTTCAGCATCATCAAGCAAATTTCATTACGAAAAGTGATCATTCTCAACTTCAAGGCAATAATTTACACATGTTGACATTAAAAATAAATGACATACAGAAACAGATAATATAACTGAATCACACACCTCAGAACGCAGGTAGGGAACTGAGACTGTTGTGAAGACAAATCCAGCAATAATATAATAAGAAGGTGGTCTGCCCCTCACATGAGGTGGAATGAGCCTTTTGTGAGTTGAAAGTTTGATATCAAAACTTAAAGACTTAGAATCACGGAGAACTTGAATAGCTGCACTATCTCCTGTATACTTTTGGGAGATAAGGTAGCTGAAACCTATGCGCTCTCCATGTCGAAAGGGAACTGAAAATCAAGAAAGTGAGGGGTCTTCACATATGATAGAGCAAGCATCATGAAGTTCAAAATATGTGGTAATGCCAATAATCTCCATCAAGCAAATTAAACAAGCATTCGTGCCAATGTGCAATTGAAAAAGTATCAGTAATCAGATGTATGCCATGACGTAAAAAGAAACTAACCAGTTCCATCATTGGCAATATTCACCCCATCAAAGCTGAGAATAATGTCTGAGGGCTTCAAAACTTCGGATTCTGAAGCAGTGGGATCAATTCTTCTGATACGAACACCTTTCTGATCAGGGTTCATACCCATTGCTATTCGCAAGTCTGGATTTTCCATTTTCTGCCATTCAATCCCAAGAAATGGGAATCCTAGCATGTACAATGTGATCGTCAGATTTAATCAATAGTCATCTGGATATAACGTTACTCGGTTAAACCACTTGCAATTTATTTACAAGTGTCCATGTTGTGTTACACAGACCACATCGATAGATAGTAAGCAAGCAGACTAGTTACCTGTATATGCTCCATTTTTCTCATAATCTTGGATGAAGTGCAAAATAACCGGTGTGGGTATAACATACCCGATATTTTCAACATCTTCATGTTTAAGAGACTGGAATGCAATGCCCACACATTTGCCTCTATCATTAAAGGCTGGACCACCAGAGTTTCCCGAGTTTATAGCAGCATCTATCTGCAGATATAAGAAAAGGTGCATATAAAAAGCTGCATAATGCATCCACCATAAAAACACTAGGTAGCATTTCGTTATTTTGTAGGATGTCATCAATAGACTAACCAAGGATATAATGGAATATAAAATACCAATAAGCAGTACATAAGTTGACCCATTTAATTATAAGTACACCAATAAAGAGAATGTGTGTGTTACAAATTTCATCCAACTATTTATGTATAGGGAATGAATGACGTACTATAATAGTAATTACATCCCATATAATATTATATTGTACCAAATAAAAGCAAAGAGTTACAACAATATAACCTGCAAACCTAGAAGCTCTGTTGACCCATGAACATAGGACAAAATCTCTATACGTGACACAACACCACTTGTGACAGAAATTGTGTCCCCTCCAATTGGGTAACCAACAACAGTAACAGCATCTTGAAGTGAAGGCAGACCCCCAAACTCAACAGGTGAGACCCCCTCCCAAAACTCATCATCATTAACTGTTAGCATGGCTGCAAATTATAGAAAGCAAAATTTTGTTAAACATAAAATTCCATTTCCAAATCCGCACATCAGGACAAGGTAACAAAACTTCCACCATATAATAGACACTGGATGATCTGCTTATCATACACATCTAAGCTACATTACGAGAGTTATTCCTACATCTCTTAGTATAGATACACTCATTGGTTAGTCCGGATCCCTTACTCTGATATAAGTCCCACTAGATTACTTTACCATTAAAAGGATTCATCTTATCTTACATCTGCCTTCTTTGTATTCTTTCCTCTGTACTTCACTTTTTCTGGCGGTTGGCTGTTGAGATTTGTTGAAATTCGTTTCATTCTGGATTTCAGTGTTATTGCATATTTTCACATAAAACAAATGTTGCAAATTGAGCAGCATCACAATTCAAAATCTGATTGATATCTCAGTTCCACGAGAAACAATCAGAATCAGAATATGCTGCAGGCTGCAGCTTATGCTAAAGAATATTCAGTAGTGTCTATGTTATTTGAACATAACATGATTCTTTGCCCAGCTGTTGTCCCTCAAGTTACTTCGCATTGGCTCTTCATTCATTATGAAACCCAATTTAAATTTTGTGACTTCAACTAGTGAAATCGGCTTAACCAAAACTTCTAGCACAATCACAACCAGTCTTACGATAAAGTAAAAATCCAAACCACCCAATGCTGATATGAGAAAGAACCAGGTATTGAAAAAAGTAGCTTTTACCAGTCAACGAATAAAACTCCAAAACTACCATCAACAAAATATCTCAAACTGGGTACCAACAACATCAAGTTGTGAACTTCCTTCGAACACAATTTATATAAACAAATTAAGGATCATTACCAATATCACATTCAGTCCCAATAGCAAGCACAGTAGCCAAATACTTAGTATCAGACCCACGCTTCTTGACCTTAACCTGAGTAAAATGCTCCACAGAATGTGCATTAGTCAAAACCCTTTTGCCTCCAATAACAAACCCGCTACTACTCGAGCTGTACTGCCTCTTTCTCTGCCACGGAAGCGAGAAATTGGGCTCCGTGTGAACGCAGAACACCTTGACCACGGAGTCCATCGCTGGAACCACCCTGGCAGCGCCCTCCGATGATGGTCCTTCGGCGAGCACCTCGCCACCATTCATCAACGGAGGAGGCTTCTCGGGTTTGTCGGGGCTGAACCTGGACCGCTTTTTGGGGCGGCCCCGGCGACGGTGATGGTTGTCAGTGGCGGGCGTGGTGGGATTGATGATTTCAACATTGGTGACGGAGAAAACGTCGTCTTCAATGGAGGCGACGGAGTGATCTAGGGTTTGCGTTGGGGTTTTGGGCTTGCGACCTCGTTTCTTTCCCATTGAGGATTTTGTCAGTACAATTACAAATTTGGGAATGGAAACGAAATGAAATGGCTGATGGGTTAGGGTTTAGAGGTTTCAGAAGATGAAAGATGGGCTCCAGTAAGGAACGGAGCTCTTATAACCAAAAGAAAAAAAAGCAAAAACAATATGACCAAACAAAAAATTTCAATGTAATTAAGGGTATATTTGGGAGTTTAGGATGGAATTGAATGGAATGGTAATTAATGGAACGGAATGGAATGGAGTGAAATGGAATGGAATGAATTGAGCTACTCCATTGTTTGGAAGTTTAAATAAAATAAGAGAGGGACTCCTTTAACCATTGTTTGGAAATGATATTAAAAATAAATGGAATTGAATGACTTGTAATATTTTTTTCCAAAATTACCCTAGTAATAAAATATGCATAGTTGCCATGAAACTGTTTTAGTAACCTCAAAGCATTTCAAATTATAGGATGCCCAAAATATAGTTTTGTCATTTTCCTATACAAGCAATCAACTTTCTTGTTCTTTTTCATTAACCCTCATCACACTATACTCTTCGTTGGGCATTTATTCACACAGAGATTTTTGCATAGATTTGTGAATAGATAAGTTTGAAGCCTAAATTAAAGATGGCCTCATGCATCAAAAATGTGGAGGAAAACGTTCGTCAATGGAAGAAGCCAGTTGAAGGAGAAACACAATGGACGTAATAACATGTAGCCGCGTAGGTATTTGTTAGACTGAATTGTAATTTCATTAAATTTTTGAGGGTGTTTTTGTCATTAAATTAAGGTTTGGAAGGCAAGCTATGTCATTCCATCCTTGACCCCTCAATTTGGGAGGTTACAAAATATTGAATTTTGGATGGCAAAGGATGGCTTCCAAAGCCATTAATTGTCATTCCATCCTGTTTCAAAATAAACTTTCAAACAATGGCTTGAGTCATTTGGGACATTCCATTCTATTCCCTTCTATCCTTCCACCCACATCCAAACATACCCTAAGTTTCAAATTTCAAAAGTTCTAATTAATTATAGAGATCTCAATAAACCGAGTCGAGTAGCTTGTGGCTTGGGCTGGGTATATTTAAAAAAAAAGTTAAAAATGATATCGTATTTGAAGTAACGATTAAGTCACGAGTCGGATTAGTCCGTAGTTTGATTAACTCGGGCTAAAATCGAGTCAGACTCTTTTTGACATCCTAATTAAAAGCAACAGATAGTTATTTGTTGTTTTTATAAAACAATTTGATACTTGTTAATCTTTTTGTTCTTATATTTGGTTAAAATCCATTTTTATAATTAAATTAATTAATAATTAATACATCCAAGTAATGTAACTTTGTACAAACAAAAATTGGAAGATTCATGACTCGAATACAGTCGTGTCTTAGTGGGTAGAGAAATAGGAGGATTTACAATTTCAGAAAATAGATGCGTCGAGGACCACGTCACATTAAGGAAAAGACAATGAGACCCGAGGTCTAGGATAGGGTCGTGCTCGTGTCCTAGGTCATATATGCAACAATCAATCATATTTAAAAACACATTTCTTATAGATTTTAAATTTTAAAAGAATTTTAGGACTCATCAAAGTGATAGCTAAATTAATTTAACTAAGTAAAAGGGTTATTCGAGTAAAATTATTACCAGCTAAAATTTACATATAAATATTGATGTAAATATTATCATAATTATTCAATAAAGAATCAATTGTTTTTAGCTCTTAAAGACATCGGCACAACTAATTAGCTTAATTTTGTTGAAACTTCTTAAAGGGATATTAGTTTTAAGACCTAAAAAAAAGAATGTGAGTAATAAAGTTGAAGTGTTTGATGAGTGACATATGTTAAAGAAAACATATCAAGAAGATGTGTCAAGATTAATAGAGGGCAATACGAAGGAGGTACAGATTAAATTAGTTAAACCTAGAATAATTGAAAAAGGCTATAAATTTTGGTTGGAAAGATAGAACAATGTCATGATAAGAGTAGAACAATGTCATGATAAGAGCGTAATGCACATAAACGATATTTATTAGTATAAATGCAGATAGAACTAGATTTATTATTAAGTCATCAAATCGATATAGTTGGGAAGACTTGATACCTTTTGCACTCTCCATAAACAATAGAGATATAACTAACTTCTAAAAGTTTATGAACAGTCAGGAGAAGGATAGATCGATGAGACTATGATAGAGGAGTTGTGGTTTCTAAACATGAACTAAACATATAAGTTGGTGTATCTTCTTAAAGGGATGAGGCCTATAGAGTGCAAGTAGGTGACCGCACATCATTCGCTAGTAAAAATAAAATTACTAGACTACTACTGTAACAGTGGTGAGTCTAAGTCGATCCCACAGAGAGTGCGTGTAAAGTCTATAAATGAAATTAGTCGGTGCTTACACTAATGGGGGGTTTTTGGATTTTTAAAGAAGAAAATAAAATAAAACTAACTAATAAAAAAATAAATTAAAGAAAACATGAAAAAATGATAAAAACGGGGAATTTGGTAGTGACCTGGTTCTTCGATTCAATCTCGGCCTAAACCCTAATTAAGCATATTTTATTAATTTGTTGTTCTTTAACCTCTCCTAGTACTTATTAATCGTTGGTTAATAATTAACCCGAGTTTTCCCTTAGATTTTGTCTAATCAAGATATGATCGTTGATTAAACCTAACCACCGAACAACTTAGGATACGATCTTTAGATTTAATTAGGCAGTAGCATTACGAATTAGGAACACCAATTAATCAAGGCAACAACCACATACGATGCGTCATTTAACCTAGGTCATGTTATCCCTAATGATTACGAATCATTAGTCGCTACACGTGAATTTCAACATAACAATTACGGATTATATCAAAATTCTAGCAATAGGTTCGAAATTAACAATTCAATGAACGCATTAAAATCATCAATTCATAATACCCAATAGGTTCATACATAAATAACTGAATAATAACGAAAATCTGATTATCCATACACAAAACTCAAAACAGTTAAAATCGGATAACACAATCAATTCCTAATGAGAGAAAGAAATAACAAAATAATAAAAACAATACTTAACCCGGGTCGTTGGCGTCGATTTTACCTCCGAATCAGTGTCGGGATGTTTAGCCCTTCATCGGTATTTTCCAAAAAAGTGCTTCAGCCCTCATCTTCATCTCTACCCAAAAACCCTTTAGCTGCCAACTAACTCTCCTCGTCTACAGTGCTTCTATCTCTACTGTTTAAGTGATGTGACCAATAAGGGTCAACATCACTTAAACTCTTAAAACATTGCTTGCGCTGACTCTCCTTCCTTGAAGCTTGTTGAGTCTACTGTTTTATTCTCTAGCGGCACTGTAGATGATTTTCACGAATAAACCTTGCAACCTTTTAAATCCTTCTCTCCTGTAGTCTGTTACGTCCTTGCTGTAGCGTCAAAACGCCTTCGCTTTGTTGTGGCTTGTGGCGTGATTTTAATTCAATTTGTTGCCTCCAAAACAACGCCACCTCGTTGCGTCTGTGCTACTCCTCTATGTTTTATTTCTCGGTTGATTTATTTCTCCTCACGCCTGTTGCCATGGTGCGAAGTCGTGCTTGTGTCTGCTCTAACATCTCCTAGGTCATGCCTCCAATTTATTTCTCTACTCTCCTCTATCTACTGTGCAGTGATGTGACCAATAAAGGTCATAATCACTTAAAACATTCTGCTTCTCCCTTGTTTGTGCGTTTTTCTCTATTCCCTCTTGCGTTTCGTCTCCTGATGCGTGATATGCGCCACCTGCTCTCGCGTTTTGCTCCTTCAGCCTACTCTTCACTGTGCGTTTTGACTCTTACTGCTCTCCGTATGCGTGTCCTCTATTAATTAGTGGGACCATTTAATTGTGTGTTGATGTTGCATCGCCCCACTCCTCTATTCATGTAACAATTCAAATGCTCTGCTTCCTATTGCTTTTGCTCCACGCTTCTTTATGCTCTCTTCAAGCTCCAATTATGTTGCTAATAATTCACATAATTACATGCAAACTTCATGCACACGAGTGATGATTTCCACCAGCCCTATTCCATGAATTTTATGTTTCATTTTGTCTTCTCTTGCTCCAATATTTGTCATTTTTGTTCGACGAAGACAAGTGAATATGAATCTTCAGAAAATAACCCAAACGTAGTATTTTCGACTCACTTTAATTTATTTGCTTCAAAATTGTACCTAAAATAATATATGAATTGAAGTGAGTATCTTAAGCATTTTTATGTCAATAATTTCTAAGTGTAAATGATTAAAAATATCAACAATTAAACACATATCAATAGGATAGAAAAGGAAGCTAGTAATAACAAAAAAAACAAGGGGAAAGGTTCAATACTCAACTCTTAGCAAAAAAGTACTACACAACAAAAGAGGATTAATTATGATTAAATTTTCTCTCTAATTTTTCATCATGATTTTGATGGAATTAGTAATTAGTAGATATGCATTTAAAGTAGATGGATGTTAAGACAATATTTTTTCATGCTAACTTGAAGGAGCAAATTTACATAGAATATTTCGAAGAGTTTAGTCAACTTAGAAAGGAGCATCTAGTATGTAAATTAAAGAAATTATTGTATAAATTAAAGAAGTTTCCATGGTAATGGTATAAAAGGTTTTTGACTCCTACATGATAGATATAAGAGATATGAGTATGATTATTATGTATACGTTAAGATCCTTAATGACGGATCGTTTATTTTCTTACTATATGTTGATGGTATATTGATTGCTACAAAGATTATGCATGATATGAATGAACTAAAGACTTTGTCAAGAAAGGAGTTTGAGCTGAAAGATATGAGTACTACCAAGAAAAATACTAGGAATGGAGTTTCAAAGGGATAAAAGCCCTAAAATATTGTAGCTATCTTAATCCAACTACTTTGAGAAGGCGTTGAACAAAAATAGAATGAGCAAGACTAAACCCATTAATACTCCATTAACAAATATCTTCAAGTTTTCCTTATAACAATGTCTAAAAACAAGTGCCAAAATTCGATGATATATCTAAGGTACTACATGCTAATATTGTTTGATGTTTAACATATGCAATGGTCTATATAAGGCCAACTTTTGCTCATGTTATTAGTAAGGTTACAAGTGCATATTAAAACCTGGAAGACAACATGATAAATTAGTCAAGTGGATATTCAGCTACTTGAGGGGCATGTCAAACTATGATATTGTGGTTAGCAGTCAATAAGGTGATCCTTCTATTATAAGACATGTGGGTTTAAACTATGCAAGAGAATTGAATAATATAAGGTTTATTATGAAGTATGTCTTTAATTTTGCAAAAAGGCCTATTTATTGGAAATCGATATTATAGTTTATGGTTACATTCTCTATAACTGAGCAAAGTACAAAGAGTAGTTGAGGCTACGAAGGAAGTATTATGGCTTACAGGGCTAGTAAAAGAGGTGGGCATCGATCAAAACAAAGCTCAAATATACTATGATAGTCAAAGTACTATTTATTTGTCAAAGAATCAAGTGTATCATTCAAGGACTAAACACATAGATCCAAGTTCTCATAAGATCAAGGAGTTGATCACATATAAAAAGATCTTGTTGGAAAAGGTTCACACTTTGGAGAATACATTTGACATGTCGAGTTAGAAGCTAATTATCCCTGAGAGCTCACATAAATGAGAAGGTTTAGCACCTTAATGTTAGCTCATCGCCACTTAGGGCTATAGTATCCCTTTTCATTAGTCCAGTTTGTAGGTGTTGTTGATAACTTAAGGGTTTGGATAAGAGATTGATATGTATGAATCATATATATTGGCATGCAATATTGGAGTTTTGAGATAGAAATGAATGTTTCTTGTAAGCCTTTATATGGAATTGACCTGGATACGGGGCATGACTAAAGCGTGCTCCTTTTGAAAATCAAAAGTAAAGGCATAAGATGAGGGCATATGTATGTTGACGTGGTAGGGGTATTTTTGAAGGAAGACATGCTCTAGGATATAGCTCTATCATAAATCATGCCTTGTGTACGTTAAATGTAGTAAGATCCCCGATTTAGGACATGGTCGTGTCTCAATTCATACCTTATATGCAAAGAAGTTTGAGGATTTACAATCTAAAAACAAAGGCGTGCTAGAGAATGTGTCATATTTTGGAAAAGGACGTTAAGATCTACAGCCTAGGACATAATTATCCTAGGTTATGTCCGCAACATTCAGCCTTATTTGAAAACACATTTTTTTTATCGATTTTAAACTTTAAAAGGATTATGAAACTCACTAGAGTTTTGGTTAAATCAAGTTGACCTTGGTAAAGGGGCTATTTGAGTGAAATTATACTAATTAGGGTTTACATTTTGAGTAACCTTCATCATAATTACTCGATAATAAATTAGTCGCTCTTAAATCTCGAGAACGTAAGCATACTCAATTGACCGAACCTTGTTAAAACTTCTTCTATTCTTATTTTCTTTCTTTCATTATTCTCTATTTTTATTTTCTATTTTTATCAACATTTTAAATAATATTATAATGATATTTAATATCAGTAAAAAATGAAATTAAAAATAAGATGATATATAAAAAAGTATTATAGTCTTGATTAATTTCATTTTACTAACATGTATCCAAAAAATTAAGAGAATATTAAAAAACTAAAACAATAAACCAATGAATAAAATAATAAGGTTGATGAGATATTTCAATAAATACATAAGATAATATATTATATTATACAAAAGAATAGTTTGATTAGATTGATTAAAAAATAAAATATTTATCACAAATATATAATAAAAAGTCATTTAATAAAGGATTAGTTTTTATAATTATGATAATATCTTATACAAAAGTTAGGTTTTCAAAACTATTACCTATAATAACAATAATTGAATTCTTGAAAATAATTAAAATATAAAATATGTGAATTCATTTTCTATTTTTACATGAAAAGTTCATTCATTATTAACAATTCAAGTATCCTTCTAGTATTTTTTTTATTTTTTCCAATTTAATGTTAAGTCAATATGCTTTTATGTTTATAATTTAATTCATCCAATTATTATAGGGATGATCATAAAATTAAACATGAACTATAAAAAGAAACTTCTATTAAATTAATTGCAAAAGTGTTAAGTATCTTAAATATTATCTATATAGTAATTTGCGAGTTATTTTTCTTCCCTCCATATATCTGGTTTGCAGCACTGTACACCACCTTTAGAGTTGGCAACTAGCCCCAGCCCTGACCCGGCCCTCCACAGCCTGGCATGAAGTTAACAAACCAGGTTCAAGTTGATTGGGCCTTAAGCCCAATTTTTCTAAAAAACTCGAGCCTCAAGTTGTTCAGGCCTAGTCAGGCCTTAAGCAAGACGAAGTCATTTTTGGTCAAAACGACATTGTTTTGCTTAAGGCTCGAATAGGCCTGGACAGCCTAAGGCTCGAGTTTTTCGTTTTGTTGAAGACGACATCATTTTTTTATTTTTTTATTTAAAAAATTTTGGGTTGGGTCGAGTTAGGTTTGGGCTCGAGTTTCGGTTGCCTCCAGCCTAGTCGATCTCGGAACATCATAGTTCAAAGCTGACCCATTGTCATCCCTAACCACCTTATCATGCTTTACTCTTTCAATTTCTCAAGTATGGTACATAAAACAACAATAATAACAACGTCTCAGTAGAAATTCTACTGAGATGCAGAGTCTAGGAAGGTTTAACAGTATGCAATCTTACCTTTAACTAACAGAGATATTATTTTCGCTAGACCCACACAAAAAAGACAAAAAGAAGAAAAATTTGAAAACAATTTAAGGAGAAAATTAATTACCAAATAAATAAACAAATAACTGCATAAATAAATAAAAATAAGTAAACGTAAAAATAAATATTAAAAATAAAAATAAAGAAATTCAAATTCAAAATACATATAAAAGTAAGTGAACAAATAAACAGACAAGAAAGGAAACAAATAAGTAAATAAAACAAGTATGTAATTTAAAGAGAAGAAAAGTAAAAAATACGAAATAAATAAATAAAATAATAAAAGGACAAATACTACAAACAAAAGTATTCAAGGTACTTATAAGACATAAGAAATGAAGAAACAGTTCAAAAGGCTATGGAAAAAAAAGAACCTCTGTATAAAAAGAAAATGACATCTCTATGTAAGATCCTCTACTTGTATTTTAGTTTGCCAAAATTTTCTATTGAGGGTTAAGCCCTCATAAAGCTTTAGTAGGGTTATATTGTTGGGCCCCGTTTCCGAAGCCCAACAATCGATTCGGAGTCATAAAGCGTGAACCTATCACCCTGTAGGGTTGTTTCAATTAACCCTCATTAGCCATCATCAGTTCATCCTCATTCTTATAACATCCCAAAAATTTCCTCACAATTTGTTCAATGGTGTGCCCATACAAATCAATCACCATAATCAAACTCATTTCTCCTAATTCAGAATAGATTTTGGGAAACTTCAAACATGAATTTCAATTTGACTTCTTCAAAGAAATTGTGGCTCTAAGCCTTTAGTTTGTTTTGAAGCAAGAACCATCTTAATCGAAGCCATATAGCTTAAGATATGCTTAAAAACCCAAAGTATATTCATAACCTAGTTATGCTCTTCCAACCAATCCCTCATTATCGTTCCATCAATCATTCTTAATTCAACACCAAAAGCTACCAATTTTTGTGGAAAGGTAGAAAAACGTGTTAGGAATCCATCGCTTTAAGAATCACTTCATTCGAAGGTCGAATGAAGAAATTATGACCAAAAGAATTCAACATGTTTATTTCCTTAATCATATTATACATAACTTGGCGCAATTGCCATAACTTTTGCTACCGATGTTGGATTAATTCGTTTTTACACCATTAGAAAGAGGACTTCGAGAGCTAAAACTTTCGTGAAGAACTCAAAGTGAGATTCTGCCTTTAAAAGGGTCAAATTTGCAATTTACTGTAACTATCCCATAAATGTTCATTTAACGGACATCAATGTCCGTTTAACGAACATAGACTGGCTTAGAAGCCATTTTTCACCTGAGAAGGTCCGTTTAACAGACATGCACTGGGCTGGGGGCTCTTTTTCACCCGAAAAGGTCCGTTTAATGGACCTAATGTCCGTCTAACAGACCTATGTCACCCAAAACTTCCTCCAAAGCCTCTCCAATGGTTCCTACATCCATTCTAACATCATATTCACTCATAATCT
>JAOSBP010000035.1:0-14696 GCA_027563825.1 Erythroxylum mucronatum
TTATATATATAATGTATAAAATAAAATTTTATATATTTATTAATCACCGGTTCAACCACGGTTGAATTCCGGTTGAATCATTAACCCTTGAATCGATTGCTTCTCCGGTTTAATCACCGATCCGGTTTTTAAAACATTGTTCGTAACTGTTGTAACCTCTGCTTTAATAAACAAAACCATGTAACGTTTGAAAGCACATATTAAATGTTATAGTTATGTCCTTAATGAATTTCCCCATCTCAATGATTTTACGTTAGTGCAAGTCTTGAATGAAATAGCTCCGAGATCAGTAGTTGAATACTTGTCACTTTCATGCTATCAGCAGTTTAATTTGTTCTTAGACTTTTGTGTAGGGAGTATTAGTAATTAAATCCGTAAGACTTTATGGGTTGTCATAGAAAGACAAACAGGATTCTCTTTTTTGTTTATCAAAGACAACAACTAGAGTGCAAAATCCCAAACCAAAACACTGCATGTCGGCTGGCAGTAAGTTGGCTCTTGTATACTTCTCAAAACCTCTCTGATTCTCGACGAAATAATGGCATTATATGCAGGCGAGCACAAAGATTATGTATGAAATATGCAGATGTTTAGGAACATACGTACCTTCCTCCACACCAAACTAAATTGACATACCTTCCTTACATACATCTGAGCAGTTGACAGGCTGCAAGCCAGCAAGAGGGAAGATTTGTTTCCTCTTTTAGCATGGAATGAAACAACAAGCAAAGCAAGAGCTAGCTAGAGATTGCTTTTTCATTCGAATAGGCAATAAGCGGAGGAGATCATAAATGTTTATATCTTTCCATATATAAAGTGGTATTGGTTAAGCAGCCTACAGGAGGTCGCACAAAGAGGCAAGAGAATTGAAACCAAGATCAATCATGGGTTCTGACAAGATTCTGTCCCCATTGTTGTATTTGTCGTTGTTTTCAGAATTCATCGCTGCAGTCTCTTTTCTGCAGCGGGCTGAAGCCAAACCAAGTTTACAGTATTATGGAAATCGAAAGATTTCCGGGCGTAGCCAGGGTTTGAATCTCCCTGGACAACCGGTGCAACTGCAAATTCTACTTGATCATGTAAATATGTTCAGCTAAATTAGTTGGTGAAGAAGTAGTATGTTTTCAATCAAGGATCAAATGATATTGGCATGCAAAACCTTAGAATTGAAGGGTGATATTTGCAGGTGGTCTTGGATAACGGCATACTGCAGGTATCTATATCGAAACCGCAGGGAAGCGTGACTGGAATTCAATACCATGGCAATGACAATTTACTTGAAGTTCTCAACGATGAAACCGATAGAGGGTACAGTCTGCCTGAACAGAACCTTCTCTTTTTACTGTTTTAATTTCATAATCTAACTTCTAGAAATCATCCTGCACTTGTATATTGATTGTTCTCCCTAGTAATCAAAAGCGGTGGTTAAGAAAGTGACCTGCAGCTTAGGTCTAACTTCTTGTTGAAATTGGCGATTTTGGTTTCAACTAACAGTGGATGGCAACTAACTTGCTGAAAACTTTTCTTTTGTTATGGGTCAATTTTGGTGGTTCTTCTTGCCATAAAACACGAAAAGGGTAGTAGAGTAACTACATTAAAATTAAACACTAATTATAATTAGACTCTTGGTCCTCTGTTTCCACTATCTGGTACTGGTAATGGTGTACCATTGGGTACTAAAGCGAGTGACTTTATGTACGTGACGGCACAGTGCTGTCCGTGATTGTTAAAAAAGGTTGTAGGTGTGCTTATAGGTCAAATTTAATCTGTTTGTTTGATACGGAGTATAGATAGTTTTTGGTGTTAACAGACTATTACTTTCATTTGAAGGTATTGGGACATAGTTTGGACTGGGAACGGAACCACAGGTAGAAAGGGTGATCTTGACAGGTGCGTTTCAGATTCTCTTTTCCGATTGTCAGGAAGTTGGTCTTTCCAAGCCATGTTTGAATCAGAAAACTAATTATAGAACAAAAACAAAGGTAGAATGGCCTACATTGGACTAGCTATTCTATTCACAGCACGCTGATTCTAAGTCATGATTATCAAATTCGATAACAAAAACATTGATAGAAGGAAGTGCTGACTCTGTGTCCTCTGTCCAGTATTATCCTGTTCTATTTTATCTAGTTGAATTTTAACCATTTATTTATGCGAGACCTACATAAATAAATATGGGATTCACATAAATAGATGGTTGAGATTCAATGAATAGAATAGGACAGAGTAATATTGGACAGAAGATCCGTACTTGTAAGCGCGCCTTTTACATCTAAATACTGTACTAAAATTATGCATTAATAAGGTAGCGTTCACTTTTCTACGCAGGTTGCACGGAACAACATTTGAAGTAATTGTGCAAACCCCAGAACAGATAGAGATTTCGTTCATAAGAAAGTGGAATGCATCACTTGAAGGGAAGGTTGTACCGTTGAATATTGACAAAAGGTATACTTTCTCAGTTTCTATGTGGCAATTATAAGGTCCATTGTAAACTGTAGTAAACATAGTGCTAGAATGTGAATTCGTCATTTGCTTTGTTCAGATATGTAATGCTCCGAGGTTCATCGGGCTTCTACACTTATTCCATTTACGAGCACCTGCAGTGTTGGCCTGAATTTGACTTGGATAATACCAGGATCGCCTTCAAACTTAGAAAGGACATGTATAAAAACAATCTGAACTCTTTATTTCTGGTATCAGACATTGTTTTCGAGTTGAATTACTAAAAGACCTTTTGGCCAACAGGTTTAACTACATGGCCATATCAGACAAGAGGCAAAGATCCATGCCCCTTCCTGACGATCGGATACCTCCAAGGGGTCAACCTCTAGCCTACCCAGAAGCAGTTTTACTGGTCGATCCGATAGAACCTGAGTTTAAGGGAGAGGTAACATTTTGCATGTCTCGTTACTGGACTTCTTTGTTTGTCTTCATTATACATAATCGTTCCTTTTGTCTTTATCAATTACGTCATGGTCAGGTTGATGACAAGTACGCATACTCGTGCGAGAGCAGGGATCTAAACGTTCACGGGTGGATAAGCACAGACCAATCGGTGGGGTTCTGGCAAATCACACCCAGTAACGAGTTCAGATCAGGAGGACCCCTTAAACAATTTCTTGGATCTCATGTTGGCCCTACATGCCTAACTGTAAGCCCAACAAAGGATTTCACCCTTGCTTCTTTCTTTTATTTTACAAGTTGTTCCTATGAATATTGAAATATTCTGAAAAGTCGATCGATTAGTTCACTAATCAAGTGATGAGCAGGTATTGCATAGCACCCATTACACAGGGGCTGTTATGATTATAAAGATTGGAGCCAATGAGCCCTGGAAGAAGGTTTATGGCCCCATTTTCACCTATCTCAATTCAGCGCCAAATGGAAGCTGTACAGTCTCACTATGGGAAAACGCTAAACTACAGGTTGCCTACTATATATTGTATACACTTCTTCGCAGGAATTTTCTTATGTTTATCATACTATACTAATATAGATGGAGTTCTACTAATTGTTGGGTTTGAATTAGACGCAAAACGAAGTTACAAAGTGGCCCTATGCGTTCCCAGCTTCCGAAGATTTTCCAAAATCACATCAACGAGGTTGCGTCAAAGGCAGGCTGCTAGTACGTGATGGGTACGCATGTCTTTCCTCTTTTTTAGCCTCTTACAAGTTACAAGTTTAATAATCCTCCTCATTTTGTTCTTTTATTATTTCATTTGTAAGTTCACTAAGTTGTAATGAATTCTGATGTCTACAAGTATCACAAACTTTTCGGCGAGTGGTGCCTACGTTGGACTGGCAATTCCAGGAGACGTTGGTTCCTGGCAAATTGAGTCCAAGGTTACCAAGTGATTTACTGTATTTTAAGAACTTCTTATGGGCATGGAGAACATCAACGAACTAAACATAGAAAACTGAAAAGATCATTATGTTTGTTGCCAGGGGTACCAATTTTGGACTCAAGCAGACACGGATGGAAGTTTCTTAATCAACGATGCAAGACCTGGTGCTTACAATCTATACGCCTGGGCTCCAGGTTTTATTGGAGAGTACAAACTCGATACTCCTATCAACATTTTAGCAGGTCGTATATTTCTTAATCCTGTTACATTCAATGCAAACGGTTTTTTACACTTTTGGTCTATGATGTTTTTATTTGAACATTTAAAGCAGGGAGTGAGATAAATGTTGGTGACCTTGTGTACTCGCCTCCAAGAAATGGCCCCACGGTCTGGGAAATAGGTATCGCAGACCGTACTGCAGCAGAATTCTATATACCTGATCCGAATCCCAGCTATATCAACAAACTTTATCTCGATTTTGACAAGTCAGTCCTGATCAACATCAAACCATCCAAAACTTTTCGTAACTAGTTAGGATTCAGACAAAATCATCTTTCGATCTGATTTATTTGTCTCAGGACGTGATCATTTTCAGTTGCTTTCAGGTTTAGGCAGTATGGTCTGTGGGAGAGATACACAGAGCTATACCCTAATCAAGATTTGGTGTTCATGGTTGGCACTAGTGACTATTCAAAAGATTGGTTTTTTGCACAAGTGACAAGGTTCATCTCTTCCAACTTCTGATGTATATCTTCCAATTTTCTGCACTTGGCCGGTCTGACAGCAAATTAAGCCTAAATATCAAGAACTTCAACTTCTCAGGAAGAAAGAAAACAATACATACGAAGGAACAACTTGGCAAATCAAGTTCTGTCTTCAGGAGCTAAAGGAGGCCGCAATATACAAGCTACATTTAGCACTAGCTACCGCAAACAACGCCGAGTTGGAGGTATTTGCAGCACTTACTTTTTCTTTCCTGTGGTACTCTGACTAACAGAAAAGTGTTGAACTCATTCTGCCCTAGTCCTAACTAAATTGAACGTTATATCTTGAAGGTTCGGGTCAATAATCCAAACGGAACGTTGCCACTATTTACGACCGGAATGATTGGGAACGACAACACAATCGCTAGACATGGAATTCATGGCGTTTATAGGCTGTTCAGTGTCGATGTACCAGGCGCGCAGCTTTTGTTAGGAAACAACACCTTTTTTTTAACACTAAAGGCCAACACCAGCCCCTTCCAAGGGCTCATGTATGATTACATTCGATTTGATTGTCCGGACATTTACTAAAGTATTATTTTCAACATTTTCTTCTTTTTATCAAAATTAGTCATCATCGGCTGCTGCAAATAAATAACCTTTTGTTCCCTAATAAAAAAATATAATACAAGTCATATACTCGTTGAACTTGTGGAAAGATCCCATAAATTTACTATTTACGTCTCTTATACTTGAACAAGTAGTTTTTACTATATCATAAAATACTTGTAGTCATTGTTTAAGTGATTTATAAACCAATAAGTGGTAGCATCACAAGACTTTATAATAACATGTACTCTAGATTCATTTTATATTGAGATCTTATCGTTATGTATTATGTATTCTTCCTACAAGTATTTTATGATATAGTAAATGAGATGCTTACTACCAATACTATTTATGACTTTTTGAGTATCATTCTTAAATGAATCAATTGTTTTTATTCAATAATAATAGTATCGCTATTGAAATCATGTCTAGCTAAATGTCGTCCACAAATTTCCTATAATATTATATCTTACCTTAAAAACTACATATCTTAGTAACTATAGTGGGAAGGCTCCATTCTCTCACTACCTACTAGACTTTCTTTGGATCTACTGATATCTCCTCTTGTTTCACCTTATACCATTGAAAAGAAGTCTCTTCCAACCATATGCATTTCTCTACTTGATATGCAACTTATACTCCCTCAATATTTGTAGTATGACCTTTAAATACTCTATAGGCCCCTCTTTACACTTGAAATAAATCAAGATATCATCTATGGTTACTACTACAAATTGACTTGAAAGAAGTTTGAATACTAGGTCTATCAAATCCCTAAAAATTGTAGGAGCATTAATTACCAAAATGATATCACCAAATCTCATAATGACCATATTGGGTGGGTCTTTAAGGTTGTCTTTTTTATATCCTTCATATTGATCTACACTTGATAATAACTTGATCTTAATAAATCTTCAAAAGTAACTTAACTCTTTATAATTGTTCAAACAAATGATCATAATAGTTCTTTACCATCACCTATTCAACTCTATATAGTCATGCAAATCCTCATGACACCATCCTTTTTCTTTATAGAAAGTATTGGTGCACCCCAAGAAGAGACAATCAAACTAATTTAACCTTTATCTAAAAATTCCTGTAGTTGCTTCTTTAACTCCTTTTCATATGTAGTTCCATCCAATAGGGAGCCTTAGAAATTTTGACTAGTACCTAAAGCAATCATAAACCTAAACAATACCTCCTTTAAGGAAATTAAGCCAAAAAATCCTCAAGAAATGCATTATAAAATTCTTTTACCATGGGAATATTATTCAATTCCACTCCCCTCACCTGCGTTCACCAAGGCCACTAAAAACTTAATGCTTTATTATTAAAGAGGGAAATGGGGCTGACAGTTTATAGTTGGGCTCGGGGCCTATCTGAGATCAAATAGCCTAAGCCTAACCCAATCAAGCCCTAAACAGCCCAGATCTTGACTTGACCTAGTCTAACCCGACCTTCTTTTTTATTTTTTAAATTAAAGATAAAAATGAAGTTTTTTGTAAAATAATGTCGTTTTTCTTATAGTTATCAGGTTTTGAGTGGGGTTGGGCCTGGGAAACCGGAGCCCAAGAACGACCTGAGACCCGATCAACCCGTACTTAGCCTATTGACCACTATCTGACCCAAGCTCAGGCCCAAATGCCATCCTTATCTATTATCATACTCTTTGCTCATCCTGTCTAATCTTTCTAACAAAACTTAACCTTAAATCTTAAAATGTTAAAGTTTACCTTATTTTTGTTAAAAGTCTAAAGAGGCATTGTGTCCTTTTAACCAAATCGTAGTTATAATGAAATATGTACGAATATATGCAAAGTCTAAAAAGGCATTATGTCCTTTTAACCAAATCGTAATTATAATGAAATATGTACGAAAAATTATATATAAACTTCTAATAAAAGAAAATAATTTTTTAGCTATTTAATATTTTCATGAAAAATTAAATAAGCACCTAACATTTTAAAATTTATAAGTTAACTCTTACCATTAACATCTATTTACTCACAACTTTTTCTTATATAAAACTTAAAAATGGACCCTCGATTTCTCTACTATTTGAATAAGCTCTGTCTTCATCATACATTAACCATTAAATTGTGCTTAGTAAGGCATTTTTGGAATAAATATTAACATAAAGGATCAATTCATAAACTTAAACATCTAAAAGTCTTATTTGAATTTTTGTCAAAAACCTAAAGGTTGGAATCATATATTTATCCATTATTATTTCATAAATTCATAAATAAACAAACTTAGCTGACCTTTACTTATTTCATTACTCTATAGGATCCTACCTCTAATCCCTATCCCTATCCCTATCCCTATCCCTATCCCTATCCTAGAGCTCTGATACTTAAAATATGTCATGTCTTAAGCTTAAGTCCACTAATAGTCCTATGGTAGTCCACCACCTAATATTAAAGCCTAGATTTTTAGGTTTATAATCGAGCTAAAGGTAAATATATGTTATCCCAAACTCAAACAAATAATACAAAGTACCAAAATTCTAATAAATCATTCATAAGTAAATCCCAAAGCATTCAACAGTAAAAATAATCCTTCAAAGCTTACTAAATCATCTATCTATAACAATAAAATCCTCCTAAGTAGAGTACATAAGTCAATCCTTTCTTTTATCCATAAACTCCTTCTTTATCGACTCTTTACTTGAAAGCGTATACAATATGGTATTACATTTCTAAATAAGAAAAAAAACTAATAAGATAAAATTACATCCACCTATCTATATGAAAGAAACTATAATATTGTATCTATATGGCACTACCAACCTCTCTGAACTACCGACTAAAGAAAAAAGTCTTAATAATGCATTATATTATAGTAAACATAAGAAATGCAATACATAATGGTGTTGACTAACCACATAATTCCATGGAAACCTAAGCAATGCACTCCATGAAATGGAATCGTACATGTCCCATTCTACCTTTAACTAGTTTCCTCAAGCAAACAAACTTATACATGGTCATGTCCCATTCTACCTCCGACTAATTTACTCAAGCAAACATGCTTATACACATCTAGACTAGCCCCAAATAATACTCTCTAAGTAGCAAAATGATATATGCTTCATTCTATCATAAGCTAACTTGTCCTAGACAATGAAATGGTACACATCCTTTTATGATGTCGGTCATTATACACACTTATGTAACTTCACCATTTTAGGGCCTCAAAAATCATGTAATAGTAAATTTCAATTTTATAACACAATAAATATGCATATGAGATACCTAACTATAGAAATGTTTCTATAATTTAATTTTAAATTAGCTATAGGTGTTCATTAACACTTGAAATCACAAGATAATTGCCTATTAATCTCTATATGTTCACAAATCTCGCAAACTTGCAACCCAACCCTTAGAATTAATAATGGTTGTGTCTAATTTCTATTGATTTTTTTGCCTTCATATCTTGATTTTGGTCACAAATTATTTTGTTTTAATCCAAATTTGAAATGAATTGAGTGAAAATGACATGAATATTGCATGAATATTAATTGGATTATCTTGTGAATGTTGCATGGAAATAAGAAAAATTACACATTAAAGAATGAAGGTGGACGTGAATTATGCATGTAATATGAATTAATTAAAAACATGCATTGAATGGAGTTACACATGTGAATGTGAAGGTCACGGGTGTGAAAATAGTAAAAATTATGTGTCATCTACAGGGTTGACGGCGTGAAAACCTAAACCTAGCTTCCTATTATAAATAGAAAACGAAGAATGTTGGAGGTGAACACACACACTCAGACAAAAAGGAAAAAAACAGAGAGAAGGTGTGGAGGCGGAGAAGCAAAGAGCTTTGACTTAGCAAAAAGAAGGGAGAAAGAGTAGAGAAATGAAGTAGAGGTGAAAGCCAGTGTGAGCATTCGATCATCTGGGTGGAACTAAGTAGAGGCAGAAGGCAAGATCTGATGCAGAGAGCTTGAGCTTTCTCTATTACATTATGGAACTTCTTTATTGAACTTGTTTTTTTTTGGTTAAATTTTGATAGTCGATTTCTGTTTTCACTCTTTTTATTACTTTAATACTTCTCTGATATTGATAAAGATGAGATTGAAGTATATGAAGATGATGAACCTTGTTTATTCCATGATGCGGTAAATTCTTTTCCTTGAGAATTAATGTAGCTAATTTAGTTAATTATGCATAGTGAAGGGGTTGTTTTATTATCTTATTATTTTCTATAGTTTATAAGCTTATTGGATGTGATAGTATAGCCAAACTTTGCATCATTTTGGTATTAAACGAAGGATCCAGAGCAGAAGATTAATATAGAACGAGAAACTATAGCGCTTAAGTTATGAATTAGAAATATATCAACTTAAGTGGGAATTATTGGCTGGGTTTAATAATTAATTTGGATTATAAACTTGTCGAATACGAAAGTTAGATTAGTTTGTTATTTGAATTGATTTTAAAATTCAATTGTTAATTTTAGTAAGACAAATATCCAATTATTTCCCCTTAGTCATATATAAGAGATTAAATTAGTGAAATTAATTATCAAAAGTTTCCACATTGATTAATCAATTTGTTTTTGCTTCCAGTTAAATCAGTTCACTTTTTAGTCTAATTGCATAATTTTCTTTAAAGTCTTTACTCAACAAATAGTGATAGAATGTTTAGGATTGCATTTGTTTTTATTTTTATTCAAGATTAATTTGAGTGGACCAATTTCACCTCCGTGGGAAACGACCCTGGGTAATCAACTACAACTATCTTGTATACTTTCGAGTAAGATAGCCTAGGTATTTTTAGAACTTATTTTGGCAAAAAAAATAATTTAGCAAAAAACATGAATATGTCTAATACACTAAATTAGGGTTCTTCTTCATTCTACTCAAAAATAAAAATTAAAGAATGCAATTGACACTTAGTAAAGTACTTAATATGCATAAATAACAAAATTATAAAGCTAAACACTTAATTTGTATAAACTACTAATCAGTTGAGTCATGTTATCTACTTAATTTTCTATATTATAATATATTAATCACAATCTAAGGCAAATGTACATATTGTTTAGCAGTAATACAATAGTGAATAAGGCATTGATCCCTATCAAAAGTGATAGAGAAAAATTCTTTTTTATTACACAAGCAAATGCTATATATATCTATTGTTTAATCTTATCTAACTAACATATGTACACTTCAATTATTAAACTAGTAATTTATAAACCTGTTAACCTCCCCTCAAGTTAGAGAGTATAAAATTTGTATACCCAACTTGACTACTGATGAAAAAAAGGTAGTTGGTGGAAATGCTTTATTGAAATCATTAGTAAGTTGATTGTTACTCCTAAATGGAAGAAAACTAATAAGTTCTTCTTATAATTTTACCAAAATAGGTGATAATCAATTCTTATATATTTTTTATGCTCATGAAACTCCATATTCTCTACAATTTTGATTGTTGAAAGATTATCACAATACAAATTTGTAGCATTAAAAGGAATTTTCAAATACTACAGTAAGAATTTCAAACCATTGGAGCTCATAAATTGTAAGAGCCATAGCTATATATTCTACCTTATTAGTAGACCTTGAAACAGTTATCCACTTCTTAATTTTTCATAAAATCAATGCAACACCTAAGAAAACACAATAACTAGTAACTAAACACCTGGTATCTAAGCAGGAGGCTCAATCTAAATCAGAAAAGGCAGAGAACTTCAGTTATTGTTTGAAGGGAAGAACAAGCCTTGACTTGGAGTCCCTTTTAAGTATCTAAAAACCTTTATGTGTTGCTTTTTAATGAACATTTTTTGGAGCCTCTAAAAATGAAGATAATTGTTTCGCATTGTAAACTATATGCTAAGAACTTAATGTTAAGAAACTTAAATTTGGTTTAATATAAAGATAATTAAGTGACCTAAAAAATAATCTAATTATATGAGCTGAAGCCCTGCAAAGAAAATAACACCATATTAATGTAAGCCTATTAGACCAGAGGTTAGAAAGCCCAATAAGATAACTATAAATAAACGATATGTCTCTTACATCTGCTTAAGGAAGTTTTCACACAGAGCCAAATTCTTTGATTCATTAAGAGTTTTGTGTATTAAGAAAGTTATAGACCAACCTTAATGTGTCATTTCTAATAACTTTTATGTATGTTGAATAAAAGTTTTAGTAGTTTTTTTTAATTGATGAGTTTATTAAAATGTACACTAGGTTACTCAAATAAAAATAAAAAGTAAAGCAAGTACATTTCTACGTTATCTCTATTTATATAAGGTTATAATTGATCCCAATGTAACGCCCCAAAAATTTTGGTTTCATGAATAATACTTTTTGGGCAATGAATAATGCATCTTAGATGAATAGTGACACTCAGGACTCAAAACTACACTCTATTTGGCATTGGATAGTATTATTCAAGGACAGTCCGATGATCAAATTTGAGGTCAAAAAGAGTTCATTTTAAGGGCTTGACTAAGAGTTGACCAGTGGTCAAAGTTTGACCAAAGAAAATGGTAAAAGTCAAACCTGAAAATATTAATGGAAAATAAATGATACTAATTAAGGTATTTATGTGGGGTTGATATTTCTATGGGTATTATTTATTGAGAAGAAGAAAAGAATTTATAAGTTTTAATGGTGCTATTTTTAGACCCGTGGACTAAATAGTACCTGAATAATTTTTTACTATGAATTTTAAAAATATTAAATGAAGATATTTTAATGGGATTAAATCCAAGTAATGAATTAAAATTGAAAGTTAATTTTGGATCTTGAAAAATAAAATAAAAGAGTGAAAGTTTGGTATTTCTTAGATCAGGTTTCCTTTTTATTAAAACTATTGGATTTTTAAGGAAATTGTTAAGGGACTAAATTGCATTTTTTCCACCTATATATTATCTTCTTCTCCCAAATTTATCAAGAATAACCCTCCGTCTTCCTTCTCTATTTTCTTTCATTTTTCTTCCATTTTTAAGCCAAAATTTTCTATCTTTAACCCCTAAATCAACAATTTAACACTAAATCATCAACCTAAGGTCCCTAAAATCATCAACCTAGGGTCCTTAAAATCATCATATCAATAAGAATTTGGGAAAAAGATGAAAAAAAAAGGTAGATGGGTTTTCTTGATGAAAAGTAGTCGACTTTAACAAGGTAAGTTAATAGAGTTTTGGTTGTTTTTAGTATGTAATTTTAATGTATTGTATGCATTAATGAATAAAATGCATGAAATTAAATTTTTATGGAATTTTATGAAGTTAAATAAGAGGAATTGAAGGAGAGAGAAAAAGGATAAGAATAGAGAAATAAGGTATATGTGACAAGAATAGAGAACAAAGAAACAAAAAAATACATAAAGATTTTTAACAAGATTCGACTAATTGAGTATGTTTACATCCTCGAGAGATAAGATAAGAGTTGTTGATTTTACTACATTGTTCAATATTCACTAAATGAAGATTGTAGATTTTCTATTAGATTAGTTTTACACAATTATAATAATATTTAAAGTCTATCTCATATAATTCAGCATAACCTATCCTTTACCAAACTTAAAATTAACTTAGAAATGATTCTAATAAATCCTAAAAAATTTCAAAGTTTGAAACCTACTCTAGACAAGGTTATCCATCACAAATATAGTTTAGGACATGATCGTGCCCTAGACTGTATATCTAATTATCTTTCTAAAATATAGAAACAAGCTCTAAAACGTTCATGTTGTAGGTCACATATCTTTTTCCTTCTCTGTGTATATAGACATGATTTGAGACATACTCATATCCCACTTTGTGTCCTTCTTTAAAAAAATTTGTACCACACCAATACGCTTATGTTCTACCCATGTCTTCGTCATTGTATTTTAAAGAAGAGATGCTCTAACACATTATTATGTATCAGGTTTTATCCAAAAATTTCTAAACATGTGTGTATTCTTTAAAAATGCTTCAAGATTTCACATATGTATATGAGTCATACACAATAAGAAGTCACTAAATCCAATAAATATAAGCATTCCCATATAAAGTAGCAACTAAGCAAATAATATTTTTCATTTTTTGCTTTCAACAATAAACTTGTAAAATGTCTAGCATTCCATTGAAAATAGATTAAAGAAATTTGGAACTTATTGTCAAATGGAAAGGTATACAATGAATAAAACATAAACATATTGATTATACAAAAACCAAATTACTTACACAGTAGATTAATGCTAATTAATCCACATTGTTAAGTCTAAAGTTACAATCAAACAAACAAACAAGAACTTAGTGAAAGTCCCACTAATCGTGAGGTCTGTGAAGGTCCAGAAGTACACATCCTTACCCTTAACTAAGAGAGAGACTGTTTCTAATAGACCTATATAAGAGAGTATATATATAAATAAGTAAATAAAAACACAAACAAGAAAGGAGACAAGTAAATAAATAAATCAAACAAGTCATTACAAGAAAAAAATTAGGTTAAATAAGAAAATGTTTAGGCTAAATAACCAAAAGAGAAGTACTACATATTAAATTTTTAGGCCCAATACAAGATATAAAGAAAAATGTTTAAAAGACCTATGAGAAAGAAAAGGACCTCTTTATGTAAAAGCCTTTACTCTTATCCTAGTACGCTGATATGTGCTTAATTGTTAATACATGTAATCTATGGCATTTAGTGATTAAGGCTTTACAATGTTTAAGACACTCACTTTAGTTCATATTTAATTTTAGGTACAATTTGAAAGTGAAAAAGCTAAAGTGAGTCAAAAGCATTATATTTGAGTCATTTTCTTGAGATTCATACCCATTTGTCTTCATGGACTAAGAAAGAGAAGGATTAGAGCAAAAAGAGATAAGAAAATGCATAAAATGAAGAGTATATGTTTAAAACTTCAAGACTGATTTATTATGGGTGTGACACCACCATGCACGCCCATGACAACACAAAGCACGCCCGTGAAATGCTGCCAACTCACCCGAAAACCTAGTTTTGAGTATAAATACAATATTTTGTGACGACAGAAGCTATGTTTTTGTTTGGAGAAAGAGTGAGTTATAACACCCCCATACCTCCTGGGAGGATATGCAAGTGTCACACAAAACAGAACTAAAACAATCCAAATCATTCCAAACATTCCTTGCATGCATTTCAAAAACTCAAGCAAACAAACATTACAATCCATTAGGAGTTATTTTATAAACATATCAAGATATTCCAAAAATTCCTTGAAAATAAGGCAACACTTTTCACTTTCATAATTGTTGAGTTATATACAGAACATATCATACATATTATACTTATCAAAATACATGCCTTAAACATAATCCATCCTATAATAAAGTTATTACAAACCATTAAACAAAATAGAAATTGTTTCCTTTTCTGCAGAAGCTTCCCACCCGAGACAACCTTTCCTTCCTCTCTATTCCAAACCATTGTTCCCTGTGTCTCTCAGCAAATGAATCCATAGACCATTTATTCTTTGCCTGTCCTTTTTCAAATTCTATTTGGGACCATTGTCTCTCTCATTTCAATTTGGTCACT
>JAOSBP010000035.1:36128-76919 GCA_027563825.1 Erythroxylum mucronatum
AAAGCAACTTTGGACCTTCTAAAGAACCGAGCTAAGTTTTTAGTATGAAAATGGATTTAAGATGAAAAAAAATATATCGGGATTTTCGGATTAGTTTAAGGTTTCCAACGTGAATTCAGGTTCCAGTTTGGTTTTTCGTAAGAGGTTGGACATCCGGTAACGGGTTTCAACACCATAAACGTATGAACATAGAAATAATAAAAAATGCCTTTTTTAATTATAAAATGATTTGTACAATAAGTGCTAAAAGTGATTGCTTTTAGGGCAGTTCTCTAACATATAACTCATTGAAGAAATTACCAACTTAGCATAAATACTTATAAAGCTCTTAAGACCAACTATGTGCATTTCGATTTGTTGTTTTATTTTTGAATATTTGTTTCAATAATTTACTATACATTAAAGCATTATATTAATTAGTTATCACGTATCTAATCCGTAAAAATATTAATAATTATCATACATTCACATTCGGGTGTTTTTAATAAGAAATAAGCTCCTCGGAGACTTATTTATTTAAGTAGTTGGGCTAATTGTCCATTCTTTCAGCATCTGTTGTCTAGTATTTGAAATGTTATCGCTTCACTCTAGACTTGTAACTTCTCCAGGCATCTCTAGCAGTTTTCAAAGTCCATTCTTTACCTTCTAATGGCAGAAAATATCTCTTAAGCAATGTAATAAATGTTCATTTAAATTTTATAAATCAAAATTGAAAGGAGCATTAGGATAATGGTTTCTTATATTAATATATTCTCAAATAGGTTCTTTGGGAATCTTATGCCAATTAACATGGTTTAGAGGTGCAAGATTTTATTTACTAGCCACAGTACCCAAGAAAAGTGTGAATTTAGTCAACATCTTCTTATCAAAACCAACTGCTTGATTAAGAGCATGGAAAAAATTAGTTTGCATTGTTCCATGGATCTTACATGAACCTTCTTGAGCAAAGTTAGACCTCTCTCCTTCTTCTTCACAAATTCTATATTCAAAATAGTTACTAATGTTAGTATACATAAGAGAAACCATTTAAATAATAGTATAATATATGATTACCTTTACATTGAGTAGTAGCAATTTCTACCATATACATGCTTATATCATATCCATTTTCTTTTACTGTATCTTCATGTAGTTCAGGTTGTTGTTTTATAAGTTTAGTCATTAGTTCTTGCCACCTTAGAAAAGTGGACTCTTTTTGAACAATGTTTTCACCTTCTATTACATTTTCATATATTTCATCTCCTCCACTTTCCACTTGTGGTTATTACTCAACAAGTTTCTTTTGTATTTTCCGCCTTTAAAAGTCAGCAACAATACTTGAACGACATAAAGATTGTGATCTGCCATTCTTCTTAGAGGATTGGTCCTTCCCTTTCTATTAAAATTTATGACAATTAAAACCAATGGAATGAAAAAATAAATTACAAGTTTTTTTAATCTGTATCAATATAAAAAAATTCATTATCATTATAAAAAGGACTAAAAATAACTATTACTATGGCAACTATATGCAAACCAAATTTAACAGTAGAATAATCACATATATTATCAAAGCAAATGGAAAAACATGTACCTTTTTTTAATGAATTGACATTGTTCTTTAATATCCTCTAAATGTTCTTCCTCTCTATGTCACAAGTCGGATGAATCTTTTCGCTCCTTAGCACAAGTCTTCTTTTATTGCTTTCTCAAAAAGTTAGCCATAGAATATGGTGCAACAAATTTGGTCGCACATGTTTTCTTATTCCCTTTTTTCATTGTGAAGACCTATAACAATAAAGAATATTGTTGCTAATAACCATATATAAATAATAAGATTAGTAAAGCATATTTAAACATATAGTAACAAAAACTATCTACTTAATAGAGAAAGAAAAATAACTAAGGACTTTCTGTAACAAATTATTGATCAATGTCCTTTAAATCCCATTCAGTGTCATCAAAGTCTGAATCATCTTCATCATCATTTTTTGTTTCTATATTTAAGGTATTTGGAGTTATGTCAACTGTGTCTACAAGTAAATCTTCTCTAAACCAATTAGGGTCCACGTCACCATCATTTCCAAAGAAATCATTAACATAGCCATTTGGTTTTTCCCATTATATTTATTCAACATTTTCATTATCATCCAAAGGTACATCAAACATTATACTTGGTTACATTCTTCTCCACATAATGACAACCTTCTTCAAAACAATTGGCTACATAAAATACTTGATGAACTTGGCTTTCGAAGATCTTCCATATAACATAACTTTTTGAAGTTTACTCGAGTAAGCCCATAGTTGTCTTTCTCCTTTTGATACCAATAACATTTGAACAACACTATACTAAACTATCCCCAGTAATCCACTTCAATAATTTCCTTTATTGCTCTATAGTAATTCACATTTCCAAGTGTTATATTTTGGTCTCTATAACTTGCAAAATTGGAGTAAATGTTGTAGAAGAAACTCCACTATTTTGACTCTTACACCTTACATATTTTTTTAGTCATAAACTTGTATCCATTAATAACATAACATGAATGTTTCTTTGCACATTGTTAGGGCCTTTGGACAACCAACGGATATGACTTAGTGTGTCATAACAAGATATCACCTTATCTTGAAACCATTGAGGAAACTCATTGCAATGATCTTGTGCCCTTGCCCATCAACTTCCTTTACTGCTTGTCTTTTTCATTCTTCGTACAAAAAATGATATATGTTAATTATTATGATAGGAATAAAAAGATTAGTCTTAAAGTGGATGAATAATGTATGTGTACCTTACCTAATGTACTTCTCATCATCTGTGTCATCTGAATTAAATATAATGTATTGATGAGTTTGATGTAATGTATTTAAGTCTAAATTGACATATCTGCCTTTCCTTCACCCTTTCCCTCTAATAAGATGCCTAAATTTTGCAAAAAATGAAGATGATACATCACCAAGATTTATATTGTCATTGTCTTCCATATGCCTATTATATTTTGTCCTCACCTTATGACATATATGTAAGGCCTGACATATACTACGATGTTCATACAAGGTACGATGTTCATATAAGGGTAGAAAATCTTCCTCATATGATCTCATCTTCATACAAGGTACTGGTTTAAGGCTTTCCTTAGGGATCAATGGCACAAAACATCTTGACTGGATCAAATGCTCTTTTCCAACTTCTCTCAATAGTTCATAGAGATTCTTTGGACTAGACTTAGGATTCCTAAGACCAATCCAAGGCCTTGAGTCATTATCGTCATCATGCATGGGTTGGATCCTTTGTTTTAATTGGCATGAAGATTTTGTCTTTCTGTTGGGTTCGTCTGTCCATTGAGGAACATATACTTCATCGTCACTGTCTGAGTCATCATCTATCCATCCTTCACAGTTTGAGTCGCACATAGATGGATCTACATTTCAAATAAAATGGCCATTAACGTGCTAACATAAGTTTCATGTCCATCGAGGTGGATAGATTAGATTGGATGGCCATCAATAAAAATTTGCACATTTTTCAGCTAACTATCCTTTGGCTATAGACCCTCATGTTTGGCTTTTATTACAAATAAATATTTTTTTCCTACTCAAATGCCTCTCAACAAACTACACAGAGTGGCAATGCACTGGTCCAACAAATTTGAATTGTTTTGGCAAATGAATAGGTAAATGAACCATGATGTTTGAGAAACAAGGTAGAAAGATTATTTCAAGTTGACATAGTACTTCCACAGTTTCCTTGTCTAGATGCTCAAGATCCCTTGACTTAATGAATTTAATGGATATTCCTTTGAAAAAAGCACCTAGCCTACTCAAAACAACTATCCTAATAGCAAATTGGAGTGAGTGTTGCATAATAATACGAGCATGATGACTTTTGTATCCTGATATTTTTCTCTTACTAACATCAACACATCATATTATATTTGATGCATAATCTTACAGTGGTTTCACATTCTTCAAAACTGAATATAAGTTTTCTTTCTCTTCTGAAGTCATGTAAAAATAAGTTTGAGCTAGTGACACGGGGGAGTCATCTACTTTGATAGGCTGCAGATTTTTGCTAATCCCCATTTCTTTTAAATCAAACCTTTCATTATGGTGATAACATGCCCAAAATCTCCAACAAAGTTCCTAGTATATTATCACATACGTTTTTTTCAATGTGTATCACATCAAGATTATGTCGGCACCCATTATGCTTCCAACAATGTAACTAAAAAATATGAACCTCTGCTTCTAAGGATTATCACTTGGTATTTTTTGTTTTTTTGGTCTTCCCAAAAACATTATGATACTCATTAATAAGCTCTAATACATCAGATCCTAACAAAGGAATTGGTGATTCTTCTAACTCTATATCATCATTAGATGATCTCCTATCACGCATCCAAGAATGATTTATGTCCAAAAATCTATGATGATTGAGATATTATGTCTTTTTACTATGCTTTAAATATTGAAAGTAAGTTTCATAATGAAAATTAGGGCATGCTAACTTTCCCTCTATACTCGATGTAAACAATATTGCATATCCTGGAAAGTCACTAATTGACATAACAAGGCTATACACGTCTTAAATGATTGATTAACATATGTCTCTATCCCAAACTCCCACAACTTTGTTAGCTCTTTAATCAATGGTTGCCAAAAAAAAAATCAATATCCCTTTTAAGAGTCTGGCAAAGTATAATTGAAGACAATATCAAATTTTCTTATTTCAAATATCTCCATAGTGCTAAGTTATAGTTTACTAAAATTATAGGTCATGCATTATATGAAACACTCCTTGCTTGAAAAGGATTAAATTCATCAGTGGCAAGAACTAATCTATCATTATGAGGATCTTATGCAAAATTAGGAACTAATCTTCCATTGACGAACGTTTTCCTCCACAGCTATTAAGGTCATCTGTCTTCATTCCATCATGTAAGCATCGACTATTCTTCTGTGTTCATCTTCTTGACACTTTTTGTATGTGAAGAAATCAGAAATTTTTATTGATACTGGTGTCATCTTTTTTGTGCATCGATGGACGTGCGCTTATTATGTGTTATATGTTTGGAAAGTTTTGTAAATCGAAATGGAGTAGTGTTAGTTTATAGAAAACGAAACCATCGTTTCCATCTGAATTCTAATTTATGCGCACAATCTCTTCAAGGAACAAAACGTTATCTTGCTCTATTCTATTATTACTTGTGAAATATACCATCGGAAAGAATATGGTTGAAAGCCCTGGTTTAAGAATTTACATCGTTAAGAAACAACAACCTGTTTCAGTATAAGTAACAACTACTTGCACGAAGAGAAACTTTGAGAAAGCTCAGTTTGGAAAATTTTCCCAGAAACCCAACAAATCAAAATAAAAATTTTGCCAGAAAGGGGTAAAGAACAGCCCAGATGATGGTTTCCTATGCATATCTATATATAACAAGCTAAGAAAGCAACATGAAGATAGAAAAAGAGAAACCTTTATCTAATTCATAACTTATTGAAAAGAACAAGAAAGGTAAACTATTTAACGAAAGAAGATGACACGACACCTTGGAGGAAAATAAATCAGAGTTGGGGAATATGATGGAAGAAGCTTGAAGAGAGAGAGAACCAACCATAGTGTATGTAAGAAGGAGACAGGGAACAAGAAAGTTGATTGCTTATATAGGAAAATGACAAAACTATATTCTGGGCATCCTACAATTTGAAATGCTGTAGGGTTATTAAAATAGTTTCATAGCAACTATGCCCATTTTATTACAAGGGTAATTTTGGAAAAATATTACAAGTCATTCCATTCCATTCATTTTTAATATCACTTCCAAACAATGGTCAAAGGAGTCCTTCTCTTATTTTATTTAAACTTCCAAATAATGGAGTGACCCATTCCATTCCATTCTACTCCATTCCATTCCGTTCCATTAATTGCTATTCCATCCTAAACTCCCAAACAACTGCTAAAAGATTCAGGAATCTTTGCATTGGGAAAGGCCTATTTAAGAATCCATATGAGATTAGTATAAGCTGCATTACTAGTTTCATGAGTACATTTAAAAAGATATAGTCAAATGGTAAAAGAAAGTTTAGAAAAACTTTGACAACCAGGATACAATTCTTGTTTTCCTTCCTTTACCAACTTAAAAAATTTCTTAACATCAACATTTAGACCATTAACTCCTACACAACAATTAGGACCTTCATTTATGTCTTTAAGGGTGTCAAATAGTAATCCATCTATATTATCATGCATAGACCTTCCATTGAATTCATTATCATCATCCATATCTATATTTACATTAACTGATCCTTTCTTATTAAATTCCCAACCATCATATCCTGGAGTAAATCTATCAATAATCAAATGATCACATACAATATTTCTTGTATATTAATAATAATTGCAACACTTCTTGTATGGACAAGAAATTTTATTCTCATTAGCCACCTTACAAAAAGCCTTTTCAAGTAAACGATCAACTACGCTCATATATTCATCACTATATCTAGGAAAAGTTGTCCAATGCCTATCTCTTTTTTTCCCATGGATAGTTTACTATTCATCAAAGTAACATATACAATATAAAATATGTTAACAACCAAGAAACATTACATATGAAATATATTAAATAATATGCAAGTAAAATCTGATAATCTTACGACATTTCGTGGTATCTAATACATAGTTGTGAAAATTTCATTATGACATAATAAACTAATTTGAATTGTTAGTAGATTATTCAAGAGAAATAAATATGAAGTATCCTAATGGCAGTAAGCTTGTCAAACATGATTTTTACTTTAGTTAGATGTTTCCAAATGCCTCAGTAGTAACTCTACAGTTTCCAATAAAGAAAAGGGAAATGAACTAATATTATATATTGATAAATATATTTTCTTAGAATAACGAATATAATATTTTTTAATAAAAATGACTTTAATTTAATGTTTATTTATTTAAAAAAAGATTATGAATATCGTATTAAATTTCGAAAGGGAAAAAGAAAAAGAATACGTATGAATATCTCTAGAATCCACAATTTTGGTATTAAACTGATAGTCATAGTATATAAGTTTAGTAGTGTCAACCCAAAACCAAAACCACACTCCAACACAAACAAACACAGCCCCCCCACTCGTCTCTCTCTTCCCTTTGCATCTTTTTCTCTCTCATTGATTTGGGGTTTCGCCTCTCTCTCGCTCGCTTTTTCTCTTACTCTCTCTTTATCTCTCTACTTCAGGCTTCTGATGTTTATGCACCTATCGCGTCCCTGTTTCTCGTCTCTTAGGTTTCTTCTCCTTCTCTTCTCACACTTGTATGTTGGTTGGTTTGTATACATGTGTGTTTAGACTAGAGGCTCTTTTTTGTATCTGATCTGTTTGTTCTTGTTATCCGTGTATTAAAAGTCGCTACTTTGTTTAGCCTTTTTAGGGATTTGATTCTGTTTTGTATCGGATTCTGATTGTGAGTTTGGCTTCATTATTGATTATCTTTTTGTCGGTTTCTTTGTGTTTCTTTTAAATTTCTTTTAATTGTTACAGCAGTACTTAATAGTAGCAAAGTGGAGTCGAGATGGCGTCGATAAGATCGAGCTTGCCGTCGAGGTTGCGGCAACTCTTGTCCGGTGAAAGCATCGTTAGTCCCTCTTTGAAGCTCGACTCTGAGCCTGTGAGTTGCTTTATTCTCTTTGGATATTGCTACTTTTTGTGTTATGTATTTGTAACTTTATGGGTTTTCTTCTTACTTAGGGTTTTGCAATTCTGGGTACATTCAGTGAACTCTTTTGATGGTTTTTGTTGATTGTTGTGGTTCATTGTTTGCCTTTTATTTTGGTAGCTGACCCTAGCAATTAACTTGGAACTTATTAGCTTTAAGAGCATGGTTGGTGCTTGGGTCGGTGTACTGTGATTTTGCATCCAATTATAGCTGAATGCACTGAATTTGCTTGGAGTGGGAGCGGTTACCTAAACAAAGAGCAGTTGGTTTTAACGAGTTTAAGATATTGAATAATATTTGCGTGTTTCATTTACTGAAACACATAGATAATTATATCCAACAAGCAAAGGTGTTTTCTTGCAGTATAAGAATTAATTCGCAAAACACATCATTCTCTTTTAGCACTTACTGTAAGTTCTTGAAAATCAGGGTACTAGACCAATATTTGGTGCTGTGAAATGGTCTGCAAAGCTGCCATTACAAGTTATCTTAGCACTTATGGTTTAAAGGGTGCACAGAGAGCTTAGGGGCAAAAGGTCAGGGATCAAGGAAAGAGAAGAGATATAAAATTGGAGAAAGAGGGAAGAAAATTAGGGTTTAGAGAGAGCATATGAAACGTAATCTTAGTTTCACTTATTCTTTAAAAATGTAACCTTAAAATAACAAATGAAACCCGATGAAGGAAGCTTAATGAAGCAAAACCTAATCTAGGGGAATCATAATAAAGGAAACTCGATATTTGTACAGTAGCTGATGCAGAGAAAGAATTGGGCATTTAGGTTTAAACAAGTTAGGATAGGATTGATGGTGCGTGAAACAGTTGATAAGAATTTTAGACTTTTCAAAGAAACCTTCTTGGGTAAAATTCTGAAATTGTAAGTCTGTTGTTTTGTCCAGCAATAAGTCTTATTTGTAATAGTCTTTGGAATAATAGTAAAAAAATGACAAGCCCAAGCTGCTAATAGAAGAACCTAGCTGTCGCAAAATATTGTACTTAATGAGAAAGTAGCCTAACCAATGCTAAAGAAGGAAAGCATGCAAAAATTAACTAAAATTTTGGAATGAGCCTGCATGAGACTCAGACACGCAGACCGCAGACACATAGTTCAAAGCAGCTATGATACTTTTGTTGCCATCAACATTGGGCCACCGATTTATGCAATTCACACGAACTATTCATATGGGGATGAAATTTTGGATCCTATGGATGGCGAGAACTTACTGCATTCTTCATGAATATAATTCACTTTAGTTTTTACTTTCAGTTACCTCAGGCTTGAGGATGCTTTTTACTTGATTTTATATCTTTGTCTTCTGATTATGTGGTTAAGACCTTGCAAGCCAAGGCTAATCTTTAGGATGAGTTGTAGAATACTGTGAATTTGTTTATAGTTTTCTCCACACGAGCCTTTTGGATTGCAAGCTCAAGCAAAGTGAGGGCTAACAAAGTCAGTTTTAAATATAAAGTTGTGGATGGAATGGTTGGCTGCATATGCTCTTACTTGTGATTCTTCGTCAAAACAATACCCACATTTTGGGTGGGATCTTAGGAGTTGTTCAACATCTGCTAAATTTTTTCGTCTTTTCAAAGTGATCAGGAATAAAATCAATTAATTATTATCATGGATGGTGATGTAATGTTGCAAATAACTCATTATGCATCTTAATATTGTATTAATCAACTATTTCTGTGTCATTTTGGGGATATCCTTTTATGATCCAAGTCGTGCTTGTACACCTCCATAGATGATACAATTCTGATGTACCATATTTAAAACAATGTTTTAGGATCTGCATATTTTGAACTGCACGTTAAATTACGGCAGTTAATTAGACTTGTTTTGAGCTGTGTCGTTCTAGATCATTATTGTTTATTAGTGTTTCTTCTTGATATGAAGTGAAAATGAAATAGGCATTTTGAATTTATCATCACTAATTGATTGCAATTTGTTTGATACCTTCTTTTCTCATTGGTGGACAAGTCACATTGTTGACCATACAAAATCTGCATTTAAACTTCTTTGTTTTACTTCTTAATTTGTTTGTCAGAGTACTTATTGCTATTCCTCCTTTAGAGTTAAAAAGATTTACTTTTGGTTCTAGACTCTCTTGTTCCTTTAAGAAATCTTAGATAAATGTTTGAACAAAATGATATGTTTCTTTCTTTTGTGTTGTATTGGTTTTGCTCTTAGAAGTTAGGGTAGAGGGACGATGTGTTTGTTTTCCACCATTATGGCTCTGCACAAATAAAGTTTACAGGACTCATGTTGATAATATATTGTTTAATCAACTTTTAATTGTGTTTTTAAGAGTTTTTTTGCTCACTTGTTAATTGTGCCTTCTTTCTTCTTGTAGGCCTTGAAAGATATCTGCTGTCACTGTTGTGCTGATCGTGTTTTGAATAAATATAGATTCGTGTCTTTGCATGTCATATGTGCAATTTGTGTACATAATATACTTTTAGACATCTATTTCCGTATCTGACTTTGTACTGTTACATGCAGCCTCCCAAAATTAAAGCATTCATTGACAAGGTGATCCAGAGTCCACTACAAGATATTGCTATTCCTCTCTCTGGCTTTCATTGGGAGTACAGTAAGGTGAGAGCATACTTGTCTGTGCTTATTCAAAATTTTGCAGTTCTCCTTCTTTACTTGCTGTCACTTGTTTGCTTTAATTTCAGGGGAACTTTCATCATTGGAGGCCGTTGTTTTTGCATTTTGATACATATTTCAAGACATACTTGTCCGGCAGGAATGACCTTCTCTTGTCAGATAATATAGCTGAAGATGAAAATGCATTCCCAAAACATGAAGTTCTGCAAATTTTGCGAGTTATGCAAATCATTCTAGAGAATTGTCTTAACAAGAGTTCATTTGACGGGTTGGAGGTATATTCTTTGACAGTACCCCAAAAGTTTTCCCATAATGGATGCCTAATTTGATATGTCTATCACAGTATATTTACTCCATGTTTCTTGTCTTCAGCATTTCAAGCTCTTACTGGCATCAACAGATCCTGAGGTTCTTATTGCTACTTTGGAGACTCTTTCAGCTCTTGTTAAAATCAACCCCTCGAAGCTGCATGGAAGCGGGAAGTTGATCGGATGTGGTTCTGTGAATAGCTGCCTTCTATCTCTAGCCCAGGGCTGGGGAAGCAAAGAGGAGGGTTTGGGATTGTATTCTTGTATGATAGCTAATGAGAGAACGCAGGATGAAGGGCTATGTTTGTTCCCATCTGATGTAGATAGTGGTAATGAAAAGTCTCAATACAGAATTGGTTCATCACTTTATTTTGAATTGCATAGTGTGAACGACCAAAGTGCTCAAGTTATACATATACCAGACCTCCATTTACTGAAGGAAGATGATCTATCACTGATGAAACAGTGCATTCAGCAGTACAATGTGCCTCCTGATGTTCGATTTTCACTGCTTACCAGAATAAGATATGCTCGAGCTTTTCGTTCTCCAAGAATTTGTAGACTGTACAGCAGAATTTGTCTACTTGCTTTCATTGTGCTTGTTCAATCTAGTGATGCTAGTGAAGAACTGACATCCTTCTTTGCCAATGAGCCCGAGTATACAAATGAATTGATCAGAATTGTGCGTTCAGAAGAAAGTGTTCCTGGAACCATCAGAACACTTGCGATGCTAGCATTAGGAGCTCAGTTAGCTGCATATTCAGCATCCCATGAGCGTGCACGGATACTGAGTGGATCCAGTATTAGTTTTGCTGTTGGGAACCGTATGATTCTTCTTAATGTTCTTCAAAGAGCTGTTTTATCATTGAAGAACTCTGGCGATCCGTCTTCCCTCTCCTTTGTCGAGGCACTTCTTCAGTTCTATTTACTTCATATTGTTTCTTCCTCTGCTTCAGGGAGCAATGTTAGGGGCTCAGGAATGGTGCCAACATTCTTACCACTTTTGGAGGATTCAGATCCTATTCACATGCACCTTGTCTATTTGGCTGTAAAAGCCTTGCAAAAGCTCATGGATTGCAGTGGTTCAGCTGTTTCTCTGTTGAGGGAACTGGGCGGAGTTGAGCTTTTGGGCCAGAGGCTACAGATAGAAGTACATAGAATTATTGGTTTGGCTGGAGAAAACTGTAATTCAATGGTAGTTGGTGAGTGCTCAAGATACAATGAGGATCATATCTACTCCCAGAAGAGACTTATCAAAGTTTTATTGAAGGCACTTGGTTCTGCTACATATGCTCCTGCAAACAATACAAGATCCCTAAATTCCCATGACAATTCTTTGCCTTCTACTCTGGCACTTATATATGAAAATGCACCTAAATTTGGGGGCGACATCTATTATTCAGCTGTGACTGTTATGAGTGAAATTATCCACAAGGACCCTACTTGTTTTCCCGTTCTGCATGAAGTGGGTCTTCCTGATGCATTTTTATCATCAGTGGTGGCTGGAGTACTTCCTTCTTCCAAGGCACTCACATGTGTTCCAAATGGTCTTGGTGCCATATGTCTTAATTCCAAAGGTTTGGAAGCTGTTAAAGAAACTTCAGCTTTAAGGTTTCTAGTTGATATCTTCACCAGCAAGAAATATGTATTAGCAATGAATGATGCCATTGTTCCTTTGTCAAATGCGGTGGAGGAGCTCTTGCGCCATGTTTCTTCACTTAGAAACACTGGTGTTGACTTGATGATTGAAATTATTGATAAGATATCTTCCTTTGGGGAAAACAACTTTGTGGGGCCATTAGGTAAGGTTAGTGGGAGTAGTGCCATGGAAACAGATTCAGGTGACAAGGAAAATGAAGGGCATTGCTCTTTAGTTGGTGGTGTGGACTTGGGACAAGAAGGTTTCAGTAATGAGCAGTTTGTTCAGCTATGTATCTTTCATCTGATGGTTCTGCTTCATAGAACGATGGAAAATTCTGAAACTTGTCGGTTGTTTGTGGAAAAATCAGGAATTGAGGCTTTACTAAAGCTTCTATTGCAGCCTAGGATTGTCCAGTCATCTGAGGGGATGTCTATTGCCTTACACAGCACAATGGTTTTCAAGGGATTTACTCAACATCATTCTGGGCCTCTAGCTCGTGCGTTCTGTCTATCTCTTGGGGAACATATAAAGAAAGCTTTGGCTGGTTTTGACAAGGTTTCGGGATCCTTTTTGTTGGATCCAAGAGCAGTGCCAGATGATGAAGTTTTTTCATCTCTGTTCCTTCTTGAGTTTCTATTATTTCTTGCTGCTTCGAAGGACAATCGTTGGGTGACTGCATTGCTGACAGAATTTGGAAATGGTAGCAAACATGTTCTGGAGGACATTGGATGTTTGCATCGAGAAGTTCTTTGGCAGATTGCTTTAATTTTGGATGCCAAGGTTGGAAAGGATGAGGATGGTACTGGTTCTGCTACTGAATCACAACAGTTGGAACCAAGTATAAATGAGAGTGAGGAGCAACCGTTTGATTCATTCAGACAGTTTCTTGATCCATTTTTGAGGAGGAGGAGTTCAGAATGGAGTATTGAGTCCCAGTTTCTGGATCTTATGAGCCTGTATCGTGATCTTGGACGTGCTTCTGGATTGCAACAAGGATTGAGTGCTGATGTTCTTTCCAGTAGATTGGGATCTATCCATCAATCTCATGATTCTGAGTCATCGAACAGTGCCGAGGTTGTTAATAAAAAGGAATTTGACAAGCAAAGATCTTATTACAGATCATGTTGTGATGTGGTGAGATCACTTTCTTTCCATATTATGCATTTGTTTCAAGAGTTGGGGAAGGCAATGTTACTTCCTTCACGTCGACGGGAGGATATTCTGAATGTTTCTCCTTCTACTAAAGTAGTGGCAAGTACTATTGCTTCCATTGCTCTGGATCACATGAATTTTGGTGGCCATGGAAGTTCTTCCGGATCAGACATGTCCATATCAACCAAGTGCCGGTACTTTGGCCGGGTGATTGATTTCGTTGATGGTATTTTACTGGACAGGGCAGACTCTTGTAATCCCATATTGTTAAATTGTTTATATGGACAGGGAGTTATTCATTCAGTTTTGACTACATTTGAAGCTACCAGCCAACTGCTTTTTGCAGTTAACAGGGGGCCTGCATCTCCAATGGACACTGATGATGCAAGTGTGAAACAAGATGGTAAAGAAGATACAGATAATCCATGGATTTATGGGCCCTTAGCAAGATATGGTAAACTTATGGATCATCTTGTGACATCATCATTTATTCTATCTCCTTTCACAAAGCACTTGCTTATTCAACCTCTGGCAAATGGAGGCATCCCCTTCCCACGGGATGCTGAGACTTTTGTTAAGATTCTCCAGTCTATGGTGTTGAAGGCAGTACTGCCTGTTTGGACGCATCCACAGTTTATTGATTGCAGTAATGATTTCATCAGTTCAGTAATTTCTGTTATACGGCACATTTATTCAGGGGTCGAAGTGAAAAATTTGAACAGTAGCAGTGGCCCTCGTATTACTGGGCCTCCTCCAAATGAAACAGCTATTTCTACTATAGTGGAGATGGGCTTTTCCAGGTCTAGGGCAGAAGAAGCTCTGAGGCAAGTTGGATCAAACAGTGTGGAATTGGCAATGGAGTGGCTTTTTTCCCATCCTGAGGAAACTCAAGAAGATGATGAGCTTGCTCGAGCCCTTGCCTTGTCATTGGGGAACTCAGAATCAAATCTGAAGGAGGATGGTACAAATGCCAGTATTCAACAGCTTGAAGAGGAGGTAGTTCAACTTCCTCCAGTTGAGGAGTTGCTATCAACATGCGCAAACATTTTGCAAGTGAAGGAGCCTCTATCTTTTCCAGTGCGTGACCTTCTTGTGTTAATTTGCTCACAAAATGATGGCCAACACAGATCTACCGTTATCTCCTTTATTCTTGATCAAGTGAAGAACAGAAGTGTCATTTCTGAAAGCAGAAATAGTACTATTTTATGTTCTCTATTTCATGTCCTTGCCTTAATTTTTAATGAAGATGCTGTGGCGCGGGAAATTGCCTTGAAGAATGGTCTTGTTAAGATTGTTTTAGATTTGCTTTCACAGTGGGATGGTGGTTTAGTGACAAGAGAAAAACAACAGGTTCCAAATTGGGTAACTACAGCTTTTCTTTCTATAGATCGACTGCTACAGGTAGATCAAAAACTGAACTCTGAGATTATAGAGCAGTTGAGAAGAGATGAAATTAGCTGTCAGCAAAGCTCAATTAGCATTGATGAAGATAAGCAAAGCAGATTGCAATCTGCAGCAGCATCACCATTGAAATATGTGGATATACAAGAGCAGAAGAAACTTATTCAGATAGCTTGCAACTGCACCAGGAACCAGCTTCCGTCTGAAGCAATGCATGCTGTTTTGCAGCTGTGCTCCACACTAACAAAAATTCACCCTGTTGCTGTTTGTTTCCTTGAAGGAGAGGGTCTTAGTTCTTTGCTTTCTTTGCCAACAAGTTGTCTGTTTCCTGGATTTGACAATGTTGCTGGAACCATTTTCCGTCATGTTCTTGAAGATCCCCAAACTCTCCAGCAAGCAATGGAATCTGAAATAAAGCATAGCCTTGTGACTGCTGCTAATAGGCATTCCAATGGAAGAGTTACTCCACGCAATTTTCTTTTGAAGTTGAGTTCTGTCATATCGAGGGATCCAGTTATTTTTTTGCAAGCTGCAAAATCAGTTTGCCAAGTTGAGATGGTTGGTGAAAGGCCTTACGTTGTATTGCTAAAAGATCGTGAGAAGGACAAGACCAAAGAGAAGGAGAGGGAAAAAGCATCAGAGAAAGATAAAACAAGTATTATGGATGGGAAGGTTGCCTTGGGTAGTAATAGTATGAACAAAATGTCACCTGGCAGTGGACATGGCAAGCTCCATGACCCAAGTTTGAAGAGTGCTAAAGCTCATCGGAAATCTCCTCAGAGCTTTCTGAATGTGATTGAGCTTCTTTTGGATTCTGTTAGCAGTTTTTTACCTCCTGTGAAATATGATGCAACGCCGGATATGCAACATGATGTTCCTTCCTCAACTGATATGGATATTGACATTGCTGCAATCAAGGGAAAAGGAAAAGCAGTTGCTACTATGTCTGAAGGGACTGAAACAAGTAGTGAAGAAGCTTCTGCTCTGCTTGCAAAGCTTGTATTCATCCTGAAGCTTCTCACAGAGATTCTCTTAATGTATTCTTCATCTGTCAACGTATTGCTCAAGAAAGATGCGGAGCTGAGCAGCTCTAGGGGCCCTCATTTGAAGGGACCAACTGGCTTGGATGCTGGAGGACTATTTCATCACATTCTTCATAGGTTTATTCCATATTCTAGGAATATGAAGAAGGAAAGGAAAGTAGAGAGTGATTGGAGACATAGGCTAACAACCAGAGCTAGTCAGTTTTTGGTGGCATCATGTGTCCGTTCAGCTGAAGCAAGGAGAAGGGTTTTCTCTGAGATCAGTTGTATTTTCATCAACTTTGTTGACTCGTGTAGTGGTTTTAGGCCACCAACCAATGACATGCAGGCATATGTGGATCTACTCAATGATGTGCTCGCTGCTCACACGCCTACTGGTTCATATATTGCATCGGAAGCTTCTGCCACTTTCATAGATGTTGGTCTTGTTAGATCCTTGACTCGAACTCTTGAAGTGTTGGATCTGGATCACATTGACTCACCAAAAGTTGTAACTGGGCTTATTAAAGCTCTGGAGTTGGTAACTAAAGAGCATGTTAACTCTGCAGACTCTAATGCAGGGAAGGGTGAGAATTTGGCAAAACATTCTGCACAACGTCAATCTGGAAGAACAGATGATGCTGTTGACACATCCCAGTCTAGGGAAATGGTATCCCAATCCAATCATAATCCGATTTCTGCTGACAATGATGAAACATTTAATGCAGTTCAAGATTATGGTCGATCTGAAGCTGTTACAGATGATATGGAGCATGACCAAGATCTTGATGGAGGTTTTGCTCCTGCTACTGAGGATGACTTTATGCAGGAAATTTCTGAGGATGCAAGGGTTCTCGAAAACGGCATTGGAAATGTTGAAATACGGTTTGAAATCCAACCTCATGAACAAGAAAATCTTGATGAAGATGAAGATGAAGACATGTCTGGGGATGACGGGGATGAAGTAGATGACGATGATGATGACCATGATGAAGATGATGAGGAGCACAATGATCTTGAGGAAGATGAAGTTCATCATTTGCCACACCCTGACACTGATCAAGATGATCATGATATTGAGGATGATGAATTTGATGAAGAAGTGTTGGAGGAAGATGATGAGGATGAGGAGGAAGATCAGGATGGTGTCATACTTAGGCTGGAAGAGGGAATCAATGGGATAAACGTTTTTGACCATATTGAGGTTTTTGGTAGAGACAATAGCTTTCCTAATGAAGCCCTTCATATGATGCCTGTTGAAGTTTTTGGTTCTAGACGTCAAGGGAGGACTACATCCATCTACAATCTTCTTGGCAGGAGTGGTGATATTAGTGCACCCTCACGCCACCCCCTTTTAGTTGGACCTTCCTCACAGCATTCAAGTATGTCTAGACCATCAGGTGATTTCTTTTGTAACTGAAATTTTGCACTTCATAGGGCTTTCAACCTCACTTTTTGTGTACAAGTGATGACATACATGTCATTCAAAAGATCGCTTGATTTTGGAATGTGCATACAGCTCTTACTTTTCATTTTTTTGGTTTCAAATTTTTAAGAGAATTCCTGCGTATGGTTTTTCCAGATAGGAACTCAGAGTTGGACTCTATTTTTCGTTCATTGAGGAATGGGCGTCGTGGTCATCGGTTGAACCTATGGATGGATGATAACCATCAAAGCGGTGGATCAAATGCATCTGTACCTCCAGGTCTTGAAGAGTTGTTTGTTTCCCAATTGAGGCAACCAACACCTGAAAAATCTTCTGAACAGAATACACCAGCGGTGGAACCTAAAACAAATGGTGATGCTAGCCAGCTACAGGAGCCAGAAGCTGGTACTGACATTCCTGTTGAGAACAATATGAGCCATGATACAAGCAACACACCTCCTTCTGCAGCAATTGATGGGTCTGGCAATGCTGAGAGGAGGCCAGCGACAAGTGATCCCCAGTCACATTCTGTTGAAATGCAATTTGAACAGAATGACTCAACTGTCCGTGATGTTGAAGCAATAAGCCAGGAAAGTAGTGGTAGTGGGGCAACCTTGGGAGAAAGCCTTCGCAGTTTAGATGTTGAAATAGGAAGTGCTGATGGGCATGATGATGGTGGAGAGAGACAAGGTTCAGCAGATAGAATCCCTATGGAGCAACAAGTAATAAGGGCAAGAAGATCTAATGCATCTTTTGGGAATTCTTCATCTATTAATGCAAGAGATGCATCACTACATAGTGTCACTGAAGTTTCAGAGAACTCTAGCAGGGAAGCTGAGCAAGACAGTCCAGTAGTGGAGCAACAAATTGGAGGAGAAGCAAGTTCTGGACCAATTGATCCTGCATTCTTGGATGCCCTTCCAGAAGAATTGCGTGCTGAAGTACTTTCTGCTCAACAGGGTCAAGTGACTCAACCGTCAAATTCTGAACCTCAAAATACTGGTGATATTGATCCAGAGTTTCTTGCAGCCCTTCCTCCAGATATCAGGGCAGAAGTCTTAGCACAGCAACAAGCACAAAGGGTTCAACAGTCTCACGAACTTGAAGGACAACCTGTGGAAATGGATACAGTCTCCATCATTGCAACGTTTCCATCAGATCTTCGTGAAGAGGTAGATTCTTTCCTCTACTGCATTGGTGCAGAGTTTGAAATATACAAATAGATGTATACCTCCTCTGACTATTGCCTTCTTCAGGTTCTCCTCACATCATCTGACGCTATTCTAGCCAATCTAACTCCTGCTCTAGTTGCGGAGGCTAATATGTTGAGGGAAAGATTTGCACATCGTTACCACAACCGTACTCTCTTTGGCATGTACCCAAGAAGTCGTAGGGCTGAGTCATCTCGACGAGGTGAAGGTATTGGATACAACTTAGACAGAACTGGTATTGCCTCACGAAGGTCAATTACTGCTAAGCTAGTTGAAGCTGATGGGGCTCCTTTAGTTGAGCGAGAATCTCTACAAGCAATGATTCGGGTGCTTCGAATAGTTCAGGTATTGATTTGTCAACATGTTTTTTCCTTTTCTCCGTTCTTCTTTTTGGAATAATGTGTTGACAGAGATGAATTTCCAGCCATTGTATAAAGGTCCATTGCAGAGGCTTCTTCTCAATTTGTGTGCTCATAGTGAAACCAGAACGACTCTTGTAAAAATATTGATGGATATGCTTATGCTTGATACAAGGAAGCCCATGGGTCTTCTAAATGCTGCTGTACCATCATATCGCCTGTATGCTTGCCAAAATAATGTGATGTACTCCCGTCCGCAGTCTTTTGATGGTAAATTTACTATTTGGTTTTCTGTCCTTCAGGAATTCTAATTACTTGTTACCAATGGTGGGTACATCTAACATTCTTCAGACAAAGATGTAATGTGTTTATAAGCAGATGAAAATAGTCTACAACTTCTAAGTTCATTTGCTCATGGGATCTTTGACATGGATTTTGGAGCTTGGAAATTCTTAGCCGGCTAATTTGACAATCCAATTCAAGATTTCAAGAATTTATTCCAACAAGCTCATCTTCTAGTATATTGTTAAGGAAATTTTGCGGAAATGTTGGGATTTTTCTTTTTTTTTTTCAGTTAAAAATTTGTCATCTGATATTCTTAACATGAAGGGTGGTTTGTTTATTTTCCTCTTGGAATGAATCTTGTGCCAATGATTATGTGTTGTGGTTTCTTTTGCAGGGGTGCCACCCTTGCTATCTCGTCGAATTCTTGAGACGCTGACTTACTTGGCACGTAATCATCCTAGTGTAGCAAAACTTTTGCTGCAGGTTAGACTGCCGCTTCCAAAGCGATTGGAGAATCAAATTATTGATCAAACAAGTGGCAAAGCTGAAATGTTTGTTGAAGGTCATGAAGTTGGTGGTGTGTGGCATGGGGAGGAATGTGTATCTATTTCCTTACTTTTGAGCCTCTTGAATCAACCTCTTTATTTGCGGAGCATAGCACATCTTGAACAGGTGACATTACATAGAATGATGATGTTATTTGTTATTAACTGCTTTTGGCTTCATGTGTGGTAGAGAGAATTCAGTTCTAATTTCTGCTTATTTGGCAGCTTCTTAACTTGTTAGAGGTTATCATTGACAACACCGAAAGCAAGTGTACTTCAGAAAAATCTAGAACAGCTACTGCTGCGGCTCAGATTTCGTCATCAAGTGCTGATACTAGTGGCGAAGCTGGTGCTGCATCCTTAGGGATTGCTGGTTCCTCATCCACAGCATTTGATTCTTCCAAACAAATGGTTTCTGGCACAAGTGATGAATGTGATACTCAGAGTATACTGCTTAACCTGCCACAAGCAGAACTTCGACTTCTATGTTCATTGCTTGCACGGGAAGGGTATAACAAATCTTCAAACTGCCAGCATTGCATGACTTTTTTAACTCTCTGTTTTGCATGTGTTTTCTTTATAGTTTCGAGTTCATCATTGTATGAATAGTACCATGAGATATGATGTGACGTTCATTAACAAATGAACCATTTTTTCCGTTTCTGTATTTGGACTGCGTTTGAAGATTCAATCTTTTGTTGCATACATTTTGCTTCTGGATCGAGAAGAATTTTATCGGCCAATAATAATTGCCTGCTGAATGCTTTTGATCAACCATTTATTCTGTTCTGTAACATCCTTTCGGATTTTATAGTCTGTCTGCTGAATCTTCATCTTACTATGTTTTCTGCAGTTTGTCAGATAATGCATATACTCTTGTGGCGGAGGTGATGAAGAAATTGGTTGCTATTGCACCAATTCATTGTCGACTCTTTATTAATGAACTGGCTGATGCTGTGCAAAACTTAACCAAGTCTGCTATGCATGAACTACGTGTATTTGGTGAAGAGCTCAAAGCACTCCTTAGTACAACATCATCCGATGGGGCAGCAATTTTAAGGGTTCTTCAGGCATTGAGCTCTCTTGTTGTATCTCTGATTGAGAAAGAGAAGGACCAGCATATACTTCAGGAAAAAGAACATAGTACTACTCTTTTACACGTGTCTGACATCAATGCAGCTTTAGAGCCTTTGTGGCTGGAGCTTAGCTCTTGCATAAGCAAAATAGAGAGTTATTCAGACTCTGCACCTGATATGCTATTTCCTCCGAGAGCTTCCACATCAAAACCATCTGGGATGACACCTCCACTTCCTGCAGGTTCTCAAAATATCTTGCCATACATAGAGTCCTTCTTTGTGATGTGTGAGAAGTTGCATCCTGCACAACCAGGTTCTAGTCATGACTATGGTAGTGCAGTTTCTGAAGTTGAAGATGCAAGCACGTCAACTGCACAGCAGAAAACCTCTGGGTCTGTATCGAAAGGTGATGAAAAGCATATTGCTTTTGTGAGGTTCTCTGAGAAACACAGGAAGCTGCTTAATGCTTTCATCCGTCAGAATCCTGGGTTGCTTGAGAAGTCTTTCTCACTAATGCTGAAAGTTCCTCGATTTGTTGATTTTGATAATAAACGTGCCCACTTCAGATCAAAAATAAAGCATCACCATGATCATCATCATCACAGTCCTTTAAGGATTTCTGTGAGAAGAGCTTACATTCTAGAGGATTCATATAATCAGCTTCGCATGAGGTCAAAAGCAGAGTTAAAAGGGCGATTGACAGTTCACTTTCAAGGAGAGGAAGGTATTGATGCCGGTGGGCTTACAAGGGAATGGTATCAGTTGTTGTCCAGGGTTATTTTTGACAAGGGAGCACTTCTCTTCACAACAGTGGGCAATGAATCCACATTCCAGCCTAACCCGAACTCTGTGTACCAAACAGAACATCTTTCATACTTCAAGTTTGTTGGAAGAGTTGTGAGTACCATACGGATGCTTTTTGTTCTTTGTTAATTGCAGCTTCTATTAGGATTCAGTTTAACATCGGAAAGCTTGTGGAATTAAATGTTTGATTATTGATTGGTTATTAAATTACCATTTTCAGGTTGGTAAAGCACTTTTCGATGGCCAACTCTTAGATGTCCATTTTACCCGATCTTTTTACAAGCACATTCTAGGAGTCAAAGTTACATATCATGATGTTGAAGCTATTGATCCTGACTACTTTAAAAACCTGAAATGGATGCTTGAGGTACAATACTTTTCCTTGCATATGTCTATCTGTCTAGCCCTTTTCTTAAATATTCCACTGGCAAGATCTACTTACTTGTCATTTATTTACTTTGCCAGAATGATATAAGTGACGCATTGCACCTGACCTTCAGTATTGATGCTGATGAGGAGCAGCTCATACTTTATGAAAGGAATGAGGTATGATTTCTTCAATTACTTATGTGACTTGAGTTTCTTTAAAAATATGCTGTACTGACGTTTGGTTCATCACGATACAGGTAACTGACTATGAACTGATTCCTGGAGGACGTAATATTAAAGTTACTGATGACAATAAGCACCAGTATGTTGATTTAGTTACTGAGCATCGGTTGACAACTGCAATTCGTCCTCAAATAACTGCCTTTATGGAAGGATTCGAGGACTTAATTCCTAAGGAGTTGATATCAATATTTAATGACAAGGAATTGGAACTTTTGATTAGCGGGCTTCCGGATATTGATTGTGAGTGTCACTGTTTTATATATCATTTAATGATCCCCAATCTCTTGGTTCCCATTATTGCGTGAAACATTTTTGAGTAGGTGCTAAATTTTATCTTCATTTTGTTTTATAGTGGACGACCTTAGGGCCAATACAGAGTACTCCGGATATAGTGCTGCATCTCCTGTCATACAATGGTTTTGGGAGGCTGTTCAGGGACTCAGCAAGGAGGACAAGGCTCGCCTTCTTCAGTTTGTGACTGGAACCTCTAAGGTATTTTTATTTATTTTTAGTACTTCCATTTGCTCTGTCTCGTTTGAGAAGGAAATCATGTTAAGCTTGTATACAACTTATATTTAATAAATTGAATTTAACAATCAGCAAATAGTGTATAGATCAATCATTAGTACGTGTTATCTGAAATGCTAACGTTATTCAAGTAGTTGTCTTTGTTGAACGAGGAAGCTGGTTGTTGTATTTGGATCATATTTGTAGCGATCTGAGTGCCCTTGCTATTTTATAGGTGCCTCTTGAAGGATTTAGTGCACTACAGGGAATCTCAGGTTCGCAGAAGTTTCAAATACACAAGGCTTATGGGAGCCCAGATCACTTGCCTTCTGCTCATACTTGGTAATGTTATATTTAGCATCTCTTTGTTTCCAGACTGGCATCTAGTAGCTATCCCCTGTCCTGTTCAGATGGGAGTTTTTATGTCTGTTGATCGCTAACTTTCTGTCAACTGGCATTTGCAGCTTCAATCAGTTGGATCTACCGGAGTATCCTTCCAAGCAATGTTTGGAAGAGAGGTTGCTGCTTGCCATTCATGAAGGCAACGAAGGATTTGGGTTCGGCTAAGTTCCATTTTTAGTCATGTAGATAAAGTAATGGATAAACTTCACAGGCCTTATCATGACAGAAAAAGGATGGCTATTAGATATTGAGTTGACAAATGTTAATAGTTCTGTACAGTCCTTACAATGGTTATGGAAATGCTTCTGGCAGTTTTAAAATTTGCCAGTGTATGCTGTTTTCTTGTTCATTCTTACACCACCACTCTACCCCCCCATTCCTCTCATAAGTTTCCTAGTTACTGCGACGTTATATGAATTTTGAAAAGTTTGCAGAAACCAATAGGAGTTGATGCGCCCACTGGGAAAATTTTTACACACCTAAAAGTAGTAATCAACTCGCAGCAGTACAGTAATTAGCTCTTTCTGCTTTAGGTCAAACAGAAAAAGCATCAGGAAGAGAACTGAATTATCATAATTTACTAACACCGTGAGTTGTCACCTAACCTTCACCTTAACCAAATTTTGAGTCTATTATTGTCTTTGGCACCTGACACCTGTTGATCTCTATTGATTCCGTTGTTTCTCTTTCTTGTAATCCTGTCTAAACCTCTGGTTCCCTTCGACTCAGTCTTCTTCTCAGATAAAGGAGTTGGAAATGAAATTTTGTTATTATTCTCCGTCCCTTTGCTTTGGATGTCTCTCTTTCTCCTAATCTCACGCAGTGAGTCTGTTCCCTTGAGCAAAACGGAACACTGGTCTACGGTTCGGTTATTGGAATTTAAACTCCTTTGACTCGGTGGATCAATGTCGCATAGAGTTGTCATTACTTTTCTTTCCACCGGCGTAGCTCTTAACCTCTCGCTGGAGTTTAGTCTTTGTATGCTTTCTCCTCCATGACTTTCGTACTGTATGAGCTTTTCTTCAAGCACTTTGATCTGTAATACACCATATATGGAGGTAACAAAAATCAGTACGTCCTACTATAGTAGCTATCACGCTATTTATTCTAAACAATATGAGCACTGAGAAGACCTTTTGATGAAGGAATCGGGGTTCTGAATTCTCTCTTTCACACATCAGCTTGTTTTCAAGTTCCCTGACCTGTGCCAAAACTTGCTCATCATTTTGTTCCTTGTAATATGGTTTAATGTTTATAAGCTGAACAAGTATATGGTTTAATGTTTATAAGCTGAACAAGTAAATGTGAAAAAGAACGTAAAGCCGAATTGCCGAAGGCAACCAGGGGAACATTCTAGCTACAAACAACACTAGTTCAACCATTACTTGAAGAGATGGGCAACGAGACAAAGGTAAAACACTAAGATACTTTAACAGTAACCACAGTTAAGATCACCTTCTGCTGGAGTATCCTTGTATGCAGTTCAAACTCCTTTGACCTCTCTCTGTTCTCTAGTTCCTTGACCTGAGTGCATGAGAGAATAATTAGCATTCAAGCAACCAAACTTCCACGTTATGCTCATTGACATTGTTTACCAGATCCATTTCGATGACATGAAAATCAATTTGAAGACATGTTGAATACGAAAACTATCTATCTGGACAGAAACAGTGATAAAAAAGAAACCTTGTATTGAAGATTCATGGACTTGGCTTGTTCCTGCTCTTTCAGCTTGTTCTCAAGTTCCTTGACCTTGGGAAGAGTTGTAATATTTGATCAGAGAAAAATATGCTTGATCAAACTAACAAAGAAATTTATTCTCTGGAACCAACCTTGTGCTGGAAATTAGAACAAATTTCTTCTTTCCCCCTCATTTCTTCTGAAAGTTGGGATAACTGCTTATCCAGGTGTCTGCACAGCTCTGTTCTTGACGCTAGTAGATTTTCAAGTTCATTTATCTTTTCCTGCTGGGTTCTGCATATCTGATCCTTTCCTTTGGCTTTACCTTCTAGGTTTTGAAAACTGTCTTCTAGCTTGCGCATGGCATCATCTTTGCATCTCAATTCTTGTTTTGCTTTCTCATGCTTCACAGGATATAGAAGATGCACAAACTGAAGATTTAGTTTATTTACCGTACGAAGCAAAGGATACTTAACAGATATAAACGAGCTTACCATTTGCTTCAGCTTTTGAAGCTCACACATATCGATCTGTTTCTTTGGAGGGCCTAGCTCAACCCCTCGAACTCTTGTAGCAAAGTTTAAAGAACTAAGAGTCTCGCTTAGATCATGGACCAAAGGGCTGATTTGCACAAACATTAAGGTTTTTGAATCACCCCCTGTAGTTTGTGGAGTGAAGCATACAAAATAATTATTCGTATTGAAATGAAGTTCCTCTTACTTGAGTTGTTGCTGTTCAAATTGATTTGCTAAGATCACAAAACTGGATAATTTAATGTCAATCAGATTGGTACCATTTTTGAAGTGTTTGCCTTTTCTCACAAGAAGTCCATAATCAAAATGGCAGATTTTACAATTTGAAAGTTGCTTAGCTGATATAATCTCGGGCGACAAAAAGGAAAATTACTTTCATGAAGAGCTACTAACCTAACGCATCCTGAAGCAAATGTGTGAGTTTTGAGTTCCTGTAAAGGCCATTTGAAGAAGTTAAAAAATTGTACAAGCAAATCAGGTTAACATGTTACGTGCTAATATGATGAGGACCTGTATGGAATGTGATTGCTTTTAGTTGCTAAAGCAGAAATCACATCACCAAGAGCTGAAAGCGATCTGTTAATATTTTGAGCTTCCTTGAGCCTTTCCCCCTGAACTTCAGTTTTCGCTAGTCTCTCACTGCCTGCCAGATCCACAAGCCATAGCTTGCTATTGGTGCACTCACCATTGATCAAATTCTTTGCTCTCACCATTGTGCAGATCATACTAATCTCAGAAACGTTAAAATTAAAAAGCAAGTTTAAGCTTTAATTCAGGTAATAAAATCAACAAGTCAAAAATATGGACAAGAATATCTAACTCAAGGAAGTCTGAGTTTGCACTAACCAGTGGGATCGACTGCTGTGTTCATTAACATTATTTGATCCTACAACTCTTGCCTTACTTCCAACCTGCAGAACATCCCAGAACTCTTCAATATTCTCGACTTTTGCTTCAACTATCCCTGGTACATGATGGATCCCTTCAGAAACTTGCTTTACCTCCAACCTAGAGTTTAATATTGAGTATTAAAATCAATTGAACATTGAATTAACAAATTCATAGCCAGAAAAACGAGTGATAATTGTTTCTAACATCCAAATTCAGATAGCATGGCCTCCATTTAAAAGACATGCAGATAAAAATTTTCTGCATAGGTGAACGAGTAGGATAGTAATTCCACCTCTTTCCTGTGGGTGACAAGGCAAGCAAATCTCTGATTTGCTCATTGTAAACTTCAAGCACACTGACAGAGATATCATATATGATAGTTTCTTCCCTTTCTCCAACAATTTTAAATAGCTGTTGCAAAGTTCGGTAATTGACTCCTCTATCATGTGGTGTACCCTCCATAGTAAAAGTCTTTCCCGTGCCAGTTTGACCATATGCAAAAATGCAAACATTGTAGCCATCTAAGACTGAGAATACCATCGAAGAAGCATCGGCAAAGACGTCAACTGTTCAAGTAGAAATTCAAGTCAAAACACAATAACCGTTCTTCCTGAATGAGAATATTAGATCATCTGTTTTTTTAATTACCAAAAAAAAAGATCATCTGTTGAGATTTCAATTTGGACTTGACTGTTTTCAGAACTAAACAAAGTACAATTCACTCAGAGCACAAGGATAACATCCGGAAACTGATCATCAGATTTTGCAAAAACACGATCATTGATTCTCTTCGTCATTGAAAAACATTGTCAATATGCTAATTGTCAAATTTACTGAACAATAAGAAACTGCTAAAAATAGATGAAAACTTTCAGAAATAAACAGACAAAGGTATGGTTCCTAGATAATGATGATTAGAACAACATTTAACCATTGAGCATTGGCTAACTACAAAAGCGGAAAGCAATACTCAATAGGCTGAAGAATTGTAGATGGAATGGAAGGCTGATTAAACCATTTACCGCATTATCAATTGAGGACTTTGCACAATTAGCTGAATGAAAATATTGCAGGTTGTTTTTATGATGGTTTAAGCAGTGCATGCCTTGATTATCCTTGGGGGTGAAAACTCGATCAAATTTGAACATTTTCTTTGTAGTACTGCTTGTGAGTACCCCAAGATCCCCATCCTTAGCAGTACTTAAGTCTACCACCATATGATATCCAGCTGATATCTCCTCTTTGGTCAATGGTCGACACCTGCAGAACACTCTGATATTCCCTGAGATAGAATAAACTTGATTGGACTAGGATCAAACATTATATAACTTAAAGGTATGTTGCAACATGATATACACCTTTTGATTCCTGCAATTGGTTGTAAAGCTCCTTTCTCTTTACTTGTTCATCATTGAACTTCAACTTGAGATTGCCATACTGGCCAACTACATTTCAGTTAGGCAATGAGATCAATGTTCCCTTAAATAATTGACTAAAGCAATTCTACAAACTTACCCAATGCTTGGGCAGCAAATATCATCTTATTCAATTCTGGGATTGAACCAGCACATTCACGAGCTTCACTGGACAGAAGAGATTGTTCGATCTTCATCATCTGAAACATATCAGAGAATAACTTTAGTATCATAAACCACATGCCTATCATGAAGACACATAGAAGGCAAGTACCTTTATTTTATATTCTAATCTGTTGATGGAGGTGGCCCATTGTTCTTTACTTTGTTCATATTGACATGAAATGTCCCTTAGCTTTACTGTTTGTTTTTGCAGAGCTTGATCTAAAGAAATCGATTCTAGATCAATTTCAGTTTGACTTGTAATCATGAGCCTCAAACCCAGTTGTGTCTACCTTACCTAAGCACATATTTTCAAAGAACCGATTGTCGAGTTCCATGCTAACCTTCTCTAGCTGCTGGTTCGCAGCTGTAAGTGACATCCAGGCCTCATAGCATTCATCTGCTTTTAGCTGATACTGAGCCTTCAGTTCTTCTATCCTCTTTTCATACTTGGCCAACGAATTCATTCTTATAGATTTACTCTGCAGACCATCAAAATCAACCCCAGATAAGTGAAAATTCAAAATCATTCAAGACCTAGAATATATCCAAAATGCATCTAACCTCAGCCCGTGAAAATTTGATTTCACCAGCGCAATTATTACATGTAACATGCTCCTGTTCCACTTTGTGTTCCAGATAAAGCACATGAGTCAATAATAAAAGACTGGAAATTCAACAACTGATTAACAAATCAAAACTGGACAAGAGAAAATTACTTGGCATATCCGTTGCCTGCTTTATACAAATCCCACTAATTATTGGACTCCCAACTACCCCTTTAAACCTTAAACAGATTACCCCATCCTCCCCAACATTAACTGTCAAATCCACGACCTGCAACGCCTTGTTCGCTCCAATTATCGAATAGATATCAAGTTCAGATATAATCTGCAATCAAACGAAGTAAACAAAACGAGCCCCATTGTTTTTAAAGAATCAACTAAAGAAAAAAGAAAAACTAAAGCTAGTGCACACTTGCCTTCTCTTCCTGCACAAAGACGTCGAAGACTCTCATTCCTTTAGGCCCATTAGTGTTCACTATCTCCGCAAAATGAAGATCAACAACATATTCTCCTGCCAATAGGTTCACGAACTCGTAACAGAAGTCACCAAACCGAGCTGATTGATAGAAGGACGGAAAGTCACCGGCATTTGCTATGATTTCATCTGTCCTTAGAACATCTCCTCCTTGAAAACACCTGTCCTCTTCAACTTCAATTCTCATATTTTGCAGAGCCTGGCCTCCAGAATTCACAAATATAACCGGTTTCTCTGCATCCCAGAAATTAGAAACAATAAGATTGGTGTTCTTGATGCATCTACCTAGAGGCTAAGTTTGAAAGAACCTGTGAAATCGGTAATAACTAAACCAGATTGAATCAATCTGGAACCCTGAACGCACAGCATTGAATCCATGAACTCTTCAACCAACTCCATTCTTCTTTAGTGGTGTTGGATAAATTTCTTGAACGGAGGTGGTGGCTCTATTCTAAGAAGAGTTTATATTCTTTTTTTTTAAATGTAATTTTAATTTCTATCCTCTAAGTTTTGGCGGAGCGGACTTTGGGTAGCCGTAGTACTTGAGGCTTTTGAATTTCAAATTTAATAAAGAAGATTAACCATTCTCTCACCTGTGTATGGCCTTCTTTAGCAGAGTTCACTTTCGACGAAGATACACTTATAATGCGGCTAAAAGATACTTATAGTGACACTATTACGCTTGAATTTGAACTTTGTCGAGGTAAAAGTTGTTTCTCTATTGATATGTTTAAGCAGGTTGTGAAGGGTCAAGGGGGGGCTACATTACTGTATATAACTACCAATATAGCTTTCAACATATCCGTACTCCATCTGTTGAAAATTTCTTCAGCATTGGTTTTGCTGCTTACAATAATGTGGTCAGGTCTCTCTCTTACAGATCCTTGCATACGTTTAAACTAATTGTATTTCAAATAGACATTGTCATTTGCTTTGTAGTACCACTTTCAATATATGTGCTCTCTCTTCTGTTGCCCTACCTTCCCGAGGGTTCAAGTTTGAGCTCCTTCTTTCTCTTGGGTAGCGTGATTATAATATTGGGTCTCATTATATACAACCTAGTTCATCCAGTCAAGCAGGTGCAAGACTAATATAACACATTACGACTCATGCTCCTTTGGTTGAGAATTAACAATTCATTGATTCTTTATTAAACTGGATACAAAATTATTGAACTCTTCTAGGGGGGGCATATGTGAAGTCTAAGATAGAAAATTTAACCGACATAAACCTAACAATAGAATTTTGGGACGCTAAGAAGGTAGGAGTTCCTGGAATCTGCTGAGCAAAAATGAAATTGCACATCATAACTCATGTTAGGTGTATTTAAGGAAATGCACAGCAAAATGTTCGGGGAAGTGGTAAGATGTTAAATAGGTATTTTTAAAGAAAATGATACGAAGGAAGCAGAAAGAGAGAGAGAGAGTGAGCGAGACTGCAAGAGGAATATTTGTAGATATGTTTCATTATCAGTGCTGCGTATATATAACTATTGTGTAATGGTCCATGATGTTCATTAGATTGGGCTTAATCGTTATCTGGTTTCCCCAAAATATTAATATCGTCATCATGTCGTTTGATAAGACATAATATGTATATATATGTTGTGGAGGCGGGATGACTTGTTCCTTTTTATTCACATCAGTGCCTGCTTGCTTTTTCTCTCTCTTTTTTCTTTTTAACTATCCTTGTCCACAAGGTTCATCTGTGGGAAGTGTTTGTATAGATTAAACGAGAATTCCCAGCTCACCTCCTCTTTGATACTTTCTAACTATTACTGTAACACTCGTGTGGCTTGTTTATTTTGTTTCTTCACCATTCTATTATTTTCTTGAAGACTTTTTATTCAAACCCTCTCGTTTCAAGGTAGTAGGTAAGACAAAAGAAATTCTGTGTAGCTGCACGTAGTTATCCCTTTAATTAGGAGACAGGAACACATTGTGGATAGATAAGAACACCTCTCGAAAACTCTTTAACTTACATGTCACGATTTCCACCTTGTCGATCACTTTGAAAGGGCCATATAACAAGGGTGCTAGATCCTTATTTGTAGGGTTGTAGTTTGTCAAAAATTTGATTGCCAATATGGGACTTCTTTGTCCCTTCTCCTCTTTTTTGGCTTATTTCTTTAAGCTCTTACAAATTAAGGCACATGTATAAGAGGACATGCCCATCATAACCTCAGAAGGGGTAGAATTGAGAGCTTGAGTGGTATTGTGCCACCATTTATTTAGCGGTAGCTATTGATGCCAAAGGTTGAGAAATTCTTTACTCATGCATATTAAATAAATTGCATGTCCTGTTAAGAACCTCAGTCTGACCATCTTTTTAAAGGAAGTATGCTAAAGACAATTGTAATCTATAACTTGTAGACTTCTTGTCAAAAATTGCTTAAAGATATTGTATCCTTATCACTAATGATAGACTTAGGCATCCTATGTAGCTTGAATACATTAGTTAACTATGTATGTGCCACTCTTTCAGCTATACAAGGGTGTTTAAGAACCATAAAATGTGAGTTATTGAATCGATCCACAACTACCATTATCATGGAAAAAGGTTAGACAATGGTAATCCCTCTGTGAAGTCTATATGAACATCAGTCCAACATTGTTTAGATATAGGGAGAGGTTATAACATATGTGGGGGTGCTTTAGTTTTGCACTTGTTTCTTAAGCAAACTTAACAATGTGTAAAGTAATTCTTCACATCCTTTAATGGCCTTTCTAATGAAATAGTGGTTGTAATTTCATGGAATTACTTGAATCCCATAATGGCCCTATGTTTATCTTCGACAAGTTAGATCAATTAGTTTGGTTCTAAGCTATTTATCCCTCCCCACCACTAGTCTTCCTTCTGTACGAGTATCTATGATAGCCATTGGATGTTCATTTTGCATGAGTATTGCTCCTAGCATATTCCCGACAATCTTTTTCAATAATAAAGGGCTTAAAGTAGTTTGGAAGAGCTAAAATAGGAGCTAAAGTGAGAGCTAGTTTAATTGTTTGGAATGCCCTTTCTACCTTTTAATTCCAATTAAAAACATCTTCCTTAAGCAAATAAATAGCTATTAGATGTTCATCTTTCACGAGTATTGCTCGTAACCCATTCCCTGACAATTTATTTCAGTAGTAAAGGACTTAGAGTAGTTTGGAATAGACAAAATAAGAGCTAAAGTGAGGCCAGTTTAAGTGTTTGGAATGCCCTTTCTACCTTTTATTTCCAATTAAAAACATCATCCTTAAGCAAATTAGTCAAGGGTATGCTTATGGTGCCAAGGTGTTTAATGAATCTTTTATAGTATTATGCTACCCTAAGAAACCTCTTAACTTCTTCACATTATTGGGGACAAATCGCCATACGATCATCTCCATCTTTCTTGGATCAATTGCCACCCCTTCCCAGAGGTAATATGTCTTAAGTATTCAATATTGTTTATCGTAAAAATACATGTGTTTTCTTAGCTAGAAATTGATTAGTTAATGGTATTCTTGAGGTGTTATAAGTGATCCTCAAATGTCGAGTTGTAAATCAAAATATCATCAAAGAACACAAAGAGAAATATCCGTATATGAGTTATAAACATGTCATTAATCAGGTTTTGAAATGTGGAAGGGCATTGGTAAACCTAAATGGCATCACTAGGAATTTGTAATTCTCATTATGTGTTCTAAAGTCTATCTTTGAGATATTAGGGGAAGCATGTGAATTTGGTGATACCTTAACCTTAAATCAATCTTTAAGAACTAGGTAGCACCTTAAAGCTTGTATAAGCATTCATCAATCACAAGAAAGAGAAACTTATCTTTCATTGTGACACTAAAAACAATCATTCTTCTAAACCAATTCCACTGAGGATGAAAAGGGCTTGTTGCATTATTGAATTACTCCTTGCCTCAACATATTTGGGACTATTTCTTCAATTTTGTATTTTTATAAGCTAACATATTGATATAGTCATACATTTAAAGGTTTTGTCCCTTTCTAGAGTTCAATTCTATAGCCTTTGTGCCTATATAGTGGTAAGCCTTTTGGTTTAACAAATATAAAAGCATATTCAACTAATAGACTCTCGAACTCTACCTATTGTTGCTCCTCCATATTGACACCATTGACAGTCAATTTATGGAAGTGTTGTTCTAATGATTGATGAAGTTTTAGGATGCACCATTGACTAGTGCTATGTGGTTTGGCCAGTAATCTCTTTAACCTTTTGCACTTGATAAACTTTGGGTATCTAGGAATTCCCCCCTTTTAGGAATACTTATTTCTCCTTCCGATTAAATTGCATGGTTTGTCTCCCAAAGTTGCATAAAACCTCATTAAAGGTAGCTTACTATTAAACTCCTAGGAACATGTCACAACCACCTAGTGGCAATATTAAAGCATGAGTGACAAAAGAGATATCTTGTAGTTGCCATAATTAAGCACCTCCTCCTACTGTCACTTTGACATTATCAACAAATGAAAGCTAGTAAGTTCCCCTTTGCATCAGTTTGAAATCTACAAATTATGAGTGCTATTGTTACCTATTAAGATTTGGATTTTCCTTCCCTTATGTATCCCCACCATTATCATTTATTTGTATTCTCCTCTTGACATAGCTTTTAAGGAGACCATATGAGTTTTCTTTTTAGGTTCCTTAATTTACATTCCTATTTCCTCAGTTGACTTCTTAGACTTATGTCCTGTGGTATATCTCTTATCATACTGAAAAAAATCACTTTGGCCCTCTTCTCCTCAAGCTCCTTACTAGGTAATTGCTGCTGCTATTTGTGTTAAGGTCTGTGGTATTTATTTTTTGGAGCATGGTTAAGTAAGGTTAATAAACTTGTCTAGTTATGTGTTTTGCTATGTAATACTACAACAGATAGTGGTGAGGAAATAGGAAGGGTTGTTTTATATGGAAATTTGTTGGTGGGGTAACATACAGAAGTAATTACCTTATGCTTCTTAGCTAACATATAGGCCTACAACAAGGTTTTTGGATTCATCATCTTGACTGATAATTTGAATTCTAGTTTCAACCCTTTTAGGAAAAAATCAATCAAGTAAGTTTCAGGAAATTGAAGACCATGGAGTACCTATCAAATGATGCATAGTAGATCCTCACAATGTCTATTTGTCGGAGCATTTTTAAGTCCTTGTTAGATTGACAAAGGCTTCCTCCAAACCTTTAGGTAATGGCTTCTTTGTACTCACTCCATGAAGGCTCTTATAATGTTAATTGATGCTTCAAGAAGAGTTGATGCCACTCTGCTGCTAACCCTTCCTTGTGAACTCTAGCGTATTTGAGTTTCCATGTAGGAGTTTGATCTAGGATAAAAACTATTCTTCTTTGAAGATCTAAGCATGTATGCTGGAATCATTAAACACGGGAAACTCCCCCTTAGCTTGTGATAGTAGTGATTTATTCATTTAGTCATATATTTAGTGCATTTTGCTTCATTATTTGAGTATTTTAAATTGATTTTAGCATTATTTAATATTTTTCTAGGTTTAATTCACTCACTTAGAGCAAAAAGGAACAAATTCAAACAAGTTTGAAGTAATTTTAAGCTATTTTGTTTGAGTTATGGAGTACAGGACATCAACATGGCCGTGTTGAGAGTTTTGCAACGTGTTGAGCGTTTCTTGTAGAACACACCCATATTCACTGGGAATATGTTGAATAGTGAGAATGCCATGTTAACGGTACACACTTGTGTATGTGAACATGTTAGCTCTAGAAAGTATCACACATCTATTTAAAGAACACAATCATGAATACATTTATTTTAATGTCCGTGTATCTCCCTGAATTCAAAATTTGAATTTTAAAAGATAAGATTAAGTGATAAAAGATACAGGAGGCTTGGGAAATGTAAGGAAAAAGCTTATAACTACAAGAAGCACAAGAAACAACAAAAAAAAACCACTTTAAACTAGATTTTCATAAAACCAAAAAAACCACTTTAAAGCAGATTTTCATAATCTAGAGCTAAGTTTTTGAAGATTTTAATGATTGCAATAATGTCATCCTCAATTTTTAGCTTATTCTTTAGTTTTTGGTATTTTGTTTTCTATGATTATGAGCTAAATTCTTTTTGATATTAGATTAGATGAATCTTAGGATGGATCTTATAGAGACTTTAATTTAATTTTTTCTTTAGTTTCTTTGAGATTCGATAATGTCTTCTTATGTATTCGTGAATTAATATTGTCAATATGTTAATTCATGTTTGATTTCTTATATTGAGAATGAGAAATTCAATAAATGAATAGACGTAGCATAATTGAAAGGAGTTACATGTAAACCTAGAGATATGTCAACATAAATATTCTATATTAGGGTCAAACCTAATAGTGAAATTTATAAATCAACTAATGCAATTCAAGAGGTTTTAATTAGGAACAAATTTCAATTAATCAACCTATGGTAAGGTGTTAATAATCTTGAGAAACTTGTTAGCATAATTGAGGAATTTTGACGATCCAATGAACTTGAGAATTAATTGATTAGTGAAATGATGATTGCATGACGCTTCCTAGGGGATTCAAACTATTGGTTGATTTTACTTTTTTTTGCTATTCTAGTTCTTGATTGCAGAATTGTCCTTAGTTTATTTTCTTTTATTTTAAATATGAATTATCACCATCACCTAAATTGTAGGTTAGATAATAGGAAAAGAGTCATTACTAGTACTTATAGTCTCTGTGAGATTGAAACTTTGTACTTTGAGACTTATACTATAGAATGATTGGTGAACTTGCCTTAAACAATCTATAAATAAACAAAATTAGGTTATATACATTGCATACAAGTCCACCAAGTTTTTGGCATCATTGCTAGGGACTAGGATATTAGGAAAGCTTCATTGTTATTAACCTAACCATTTATTTCCTTTGCATTCATTTATTTTCTTTTGATATTTTAGATTTGATCAATAATAATCCTTTTTCTTATTTCTTTTGCAAAAGTTGCATTTGTTTATAATCCAAATTAATCCACGGAACTAGTTGAGGGAGATCTTGAAATCAAAAGAACATCTTGCAAAACCTTAGAATTAGACACAAACAAAGTGAAGAAGAGTGGAAGTGAGAATTTAAGAACACATAAACAAAAATATAGCAAAAAAAACCAAACCTTATATAGATGGTATATACTTTCAAGATAAACTAGGCCGCTAATGATATAGTTAGACTAAGGTTGTTTCCTTTCTCATTAAAAAATCGAGCCAACTAGTGGCTAAACTCTTTTCTTAAATGATCAATCATGACTTGGGATCGAATGGAGGACAAATTTTTAATAAATTACTTCCCATTAGCCAAGATGATGACGATGAGGATCACATCTCTTCCTATGCCCAAATTGACTTAAAGAATTTAAATGATACATGGGAGAGATTCAAGGATTTATTGAGAAGATGCCCACATCATGGTCTTGTTGTTTGGTTATATATTCATACAATTTATAATGTTTAAAATTTTCAACTAGTCAGACGATAGATGTTGCAGTTGGAACCCTAAATAGCAAGATACCTAAAGCGGCTCATGAGTTGAAGAGAAGGATATGAATACCTATCATGGAATTTAATTAGAGCTAAATTTAATAAGATGGTTGGAGTTTATGATGTAGATGCAGTTACAACTTTAGTAGTTTAAGTAAAAACTTTTAGTAAGAAGATTGATGGATTTTTAGTCACACAACAAACAACTCAGATGATCTTGTATGAATTATATGGAGGAGGAGATGTAGTATAAGATTGTCAAGCAATTAAGGTTGCAACAAAACTAGTCGAACATGTTGATTAGATGGGTAATATGCCTCGACCTTAAAATAACCTATATAAAAACACTTACAACCTAAAATAAAGGAACCACTTGAATTTTTCTTAGGGGAATTAGAGGCAATGTAAATAGAGCTCTCCACTTGGATTTCAATGATAACATCCTCCCAATAAAAGAATCTTAGTGATAAATGATTATTATACTATGTTTTTATGCCTATATTGAGTGCGTTTTGCTTATTATTTGAGATTTTTACGTTGTTTTTGGTGCTTATTTTATTTCAAGTGTATTTTAAGGTCTTAATTACCTTTTATGGATGAAACGGAGAAGAATTTGGGAGAAAGTATAGCACAAATAGAAGAATTGGAGTTATTTTAGATTCACATGCATAGAATAATTAAAATTATTATAGATTCACACGCTCGTGTGAAAATGCAGACACCCATGTTAATAATATACATGGTTGTGCATAAGTACTGTGTAAGAGACTATAAACATGTAAAGCTTTGAAGATGTTGTTTTTGCCCATGTGGAAATATATTTTCGCGTGAATAACATACTCAACTATGTCTTTTACCAGTGTAAGCTCCTGTGAATGTATAAATTCATGATTTCAAGGTGTTTTGAGAGACACGGTCATTCGCACGGTTATATGACTAACTGTGTCTAATCTAAAAAACTTAGTTTTGCAATATAAAAGGCATTTACTAAGAGAAGACTAAGGATATGTGGCTAGAATGAAAAGCTATAACCAAAGTTAGAGTTAGAAACATGATTTAAATCCTAGGATGAAGAAAACATGAAGATACTTTAAGAGATTTGATAGAGAGTAGCCTTTAATCAAGGATTCAAAAAGATTTCATTAGAGAGAAGGAGGATAAACATATCTATGATTTTTTAATGCTTTTTATGAACTTTTTATGCCTATTTTGTTCTCTATATTTAGGAACTAATTTGTTTAGTGCTTAGGCAGGATAAACCCTAAGTTGGGATGGATACTATAATTTAAATATTTATTTAATACAATTTAATTAATTGATTTATTGAGATTCAATTATGTGTTTATATTCTTGAAGTCATATGTCTGAGATATTAGTTAAATGTTTGATTTCATATGAATAATATTGAGAAGTCCACTTATATAAATAGAGCTACCATAATTGGAAGGATTTGTATACAAACCTAGAGATAGGTTGACAAAAATCTGTTGGATTAGGTTCAAACATAATAAAGAAATTCATAAATCAAAGTAATGCGATCTTATAGCTTTTAACTAGAAAGAGATTTCGGTTAATCAAATGAGGTTAATAATAGTCTTAAGAAAGATAATAACGTAAGACAAAAATTTCCAATGTCTATTGATCAATAATTGAATTACATGATAAAGGATAACTTTTAAGATATCTTAGAAGGATTCATTACCTAGGTACTAGTTATTTGATATTCAATTAATCTTTGTGATAAATTTGTCTCAATTCATCATCGAGTTGAGTTTTAGGTTTTTTAGGCTTAAATAATCATCATCTTATTTGACAATTAAATAATAAAAAAGAGGTCATTACTAGTATTTGTAATTCTTGTGGGATTGACCTGTACTATTTGCCAGTTCTAGCTATAACTACACTATACACTTGTGGTAAAAAATTGCGATTAATCACCTAGCCTGGAAGACATCATGACTAAATTTATTCAGGCATATGAAATTTGGTTTCAAGCTATTGAAGCCTCATTAAGGAATCAAGATGCTTCTATCTATAACTTGAAAAATCAAATATGATAACTTACCAAGCTGATTTTTAATAGATCATAAGGAAGTCTATTTTGCAATATTGAGACAAACCCAAAGTAGAACGTGAAGGTAGTCACTCTTAAAAGTGGTAGGGACTTGAGCATGGAAAAGAAGCAAGTTGAGGAGGAGGAGACTGAAACAAAGAAAAAGGATAAGGAATACGATATAACCTAAGTTAGTGAAGGAATTCAAGCCTTCTATCCTGTATTTAGCAAATTTAAAGAAGGATCGCATGGATTAACAATTAGATAAGTTCCTAAAACTTTTTAGACAATTATATATTAACTTACCTTTTGTTAAGGCTCTTTTGTAGAGGCTAAAATATGCAAAAAATTTGAAGGATCTACTATTAAACAAAAGGAAGTTAGAGGACCTATCTTTGATGACACTTAACAAGGAGTGTTTGGAGATCCTTTATAATAATCTACCTAAGAAGTTTAAGGATCCATGGATTCCCCTCTTTAATTGGTAGTTTATAAATTGAAAAAGTTTTATCTGACTTATGGGCTAATATTAACTTAATTCCTTATAAGTTATTTAAGAGATTAAGGTTAGGAGAACCAAAACCAACAAGGATGAGCATATAGTTAGCCGATTGGTCAATTAAGTAGCCTAGAGGTATCATAGAAGACATGTTGGTTAAAATTGAAAAATTCATACTCCTATATGATTTTTTTTTATATTAGATATGTAAGAGGACATTGAAGTATCTCTTATATGAGCCATCCAAATTTAGCCATAATTAGTATTAAGTCAAAATGACTTCACGTCTAATAATTTTGGTGAAAACCAAATAATAATAATATTAGAAATTGATGAACTGTTTTGAGCAGAAGGAAGCAAAACTAAGATGGAAGCAAAAGTGAGACGAAAGCAAAAATAAGAAAAAAGTGAGACGGAAGCAAAACTGAGACGGAAGCAAAACTAAGATGGAAGCAAAACTGAAACAGAAGTAAAACTAAGATGGAAGCAAAAGTGAGACGGAAGCAAAACTAAGACAGAAGCAAAAGTAAGATGGAAGCGATACAAAACAAAGACCCGATACTACGTCGGAAGGTTAATCATTTTGAGTTAGTTACAGAATTCAAATGAATAACGGTTTCTACAAGAATCAAGAAACAAGAAGAAAGAAGCGGTTATAAAGAAGTAGTTGAAGATGAAGGCTATAAATACAAGTCGGAGTCGAAGATTGAAAAAGTTAGTGATTTGAGATAGTGATCTTAAGCTTTTGAACTTTAGCAAAACACTGTATTTGTTGTGCGAAACACTAGAGCTATCATTACTGTAACAAAGCACACAATATCTTTCTTATAAGAGAGAAGAAAAGCTGAGAGCCTGAAGAGGCTAAGTGAGCAAAAATAATACTTGGTGTAAGAGACTTGAAGAGGCTTTGTGGAAAAAGAATACTTGTACAATTTGAGAAGAATAGTGAAATCTCAGAAAGGATTCTAAGGACTAGATGTAGCCCACAGTTTGGGGTGAACCAGGATAAAATTGCTGTGTCTACTCTCTAAACTCTCTACTTTTAATTTCTATTGTTTGTATACAAGTATATAGAAGTCATATGTTTTTAATCTTGAAGTTATTCTCATATAACATTTGTGATATTCACTTAATAACTTTGAAAAAGTTAGTTTTCAAAGAAATATAAAAGGGAATTGTATTCACGAAAAAGGATACGCAATTCAACCCCCCTTCTTGTGCGTTTTGTATATTGAATGTACAGTCTATACTAATGCGTGATTTACTTCAATTGGTATCAAAGCTCGATTTCCAAGAACCACCGTTATAAAGTGAGGATAAAGATCCATGGCAGAATCACATGTTTTTATAGCTGAAGGTGCCTCCGTCACAAGACCTCGTGCGTTCATTGGTGAAGATTATCATTATTGGAAGGATAGGATGCGGCTCTTCATTGAATCTACACATATTGATCTTTGGGAGATTATCGAGAATGAACCATACACATCGATGGATGATGAAGAAAATGCCATTCCACGTACCAGATGGTCAGCTAATCAAAAAGCAAGATTCCAACTAAATTCAAAGGCCAAGTTCTTTCTAAGTTATGCCCTAAGCAGAAGTGAATACGATAAAGTTCATGAATGCGACACTGCAAAGGAGATGTGGGATACACTATCCATCGCACACGAAGGCACCAACCAAGTGAAAGAGTCTAAGATAAGCATTATTGTACACCAGTATGAGCTATTCAAAATGAAGGAAGATGAGTCTATCAATCAAATGTTTGGAAGATTTCAAACTGTCGTCAATGGACTTAAAGCTCTTGGGAGAATCTATGATAATCAAGATCATGCTCGAAAGATTATTAGAAGCCTACCGAAAAGATGGAGACCTAAAGTCACTGCGGTACAAGAAGCTAAGGATTTGAGCGTATTAAAGCTTGATGAATTGCTTGGTTCCTTGAAGATACATGAAGTGGAGCT
>JAOSBP010000036.1:9550-20696 GCA_027563825.1 Erythroxylum mucronatum
GAGAAATGGGATGAGTTGAAGTTGGTGTATGAGTGATTATGAAGTGTTATGGCATTGGAATAGATGAATTTTGGAAGTTTGGAAGTGTTTATAATGTTAGGAGAGGTTTTGGGAAGCTTTGGAGAGGCATGGAGGGCTTTGGGGAGCACCCACATCCATTAAACGGACATGGATGTTTGTTTAACGGACCTTCTCGGGTGGAAAAACCCTTCTTGGCTAGTCAATGTCCGTTAAATGGACATGCATGTCCATTTAACGGACCTTCTCAGGTCATTTTGGCCACCTTAGCCCGATACATGAACGTTAAACGGACATACTCGGGACAAATAGTGATTTTTCACCCTCTTAGAAGCAGAATCAGGTTTTGTGTTCTTCATGAAAGTTGTAGGTATAGATGTCTTCTTTCTAATGGTCTAAAAATGAAAGCAATACGACTTCTATATTGAACGTTATGGTGATCGCGTCAAGAGAGGTTCAAATTGATTTTGAGTATGAACATAGTCTACTCTTTTGGGCATAGCTCCCTCACCCAACCTCCAATTAAGGTGATTCTTAGACCAATAGATTTCTAAGATATGTATATTTATTCCCATAAAAATAGGTATCATTTGGAGTTGATTTGAGAGAGTTTGAGTTAAAGTAAGGGAGAGGTCGGTTAGAAAAGCATGTTCGGGGTATGAGTCCTTTTAGGCTTTTTAAACATATCTTGAGCTATAGAGCTCCGATTGAGGCGATTCTTTCTCCAAAGTAAATTAGAGACTTAAGGTTACAATTTTTATGAAGAGTCCAACTCATGATTTTGATGATTGATCAGTGTGCGCTCACCACCTTTATGAAATGATAGCAAATGACCCTGTAGGGTTTAAAGTACAAGGTTAAGGTTCCGTTCGTTGGGCTCCGGAATTGGGGTCCAACAAGTCAAACATTTGTAACCTTGATGCATTGAGTTGTACCCAAGAAAGACACATTTTGTGGTGTGAAACTTGAATTTATGATGAGAGTAATATCTAAGATAGGGAAAACAACTACAACCAAAAGTTTTGAGATGAAGATAGTTCGGCGTTTGTTTTATAACTTTTCAAATGGTGAGAGATTATTTAGTCTTAGAGATGGGAAGTTATTAATAAGATAGGTGCCTGTGGACAAGGCTTCTAACCAATAAGTGAGTGGCATGTGAGCTTGGGATAAAATGATTAGTCTCATTTCAGTGATATGTTACTGTTTCCTTTTGGAAACACCATTTTGTTGGTGAGTGTAAGGGCAGCTAAAACGTGGTTGTATTCCATGTTTTGTTAGGTAAGGTAAGAGAGCTTTGTATTCACCTCCCATGTCAGTATGTAGAGCTTTGATTTTTCTGTTCAATTGAAGTTCAGCAGTGGTTTTGAATTTGACAAAAACTGATAGAGTGTCAGATTTTAGTTTTAAAGGATAAAGTCAATTGAATCTTATGTAAACATCAACAAAAATAAGGTAGTATTTATACCCTTCAGCTGAGAGACATGGAGAGGCTCCCCAAATATCTGAGTATATGATTTCTAAAGGATTTTGAGCAGTTATATCATGAGTTTAAAAGGTAATTGATGCAATTTCTTTGCTTACAGGCATCCCAATGAGATAGATTCTTGAAATTAAAATTGAACTTCATTGAACTCAAAATTTGTTTTAAGATACTGTTGGAAGGATGTCCTAATTTGGCCAAACATTTACGTTTTTGTGTTATGTTTGCCTCACAATAACTGCCTTTTAAAGAAGAAACTTTTTGTTGGGAAAAACTAGACTCATAATATGTTTGCATGACTGGCCTGATTTTGTTGGGCGGTTTAGTGGCTTTGAGGTTGTAGAGGCCATCCCGAAGGACTCCCTTGAGCAGAATCTTCCCTATTGCTTTGTCCTTAAATAAACAACTTTCGTTAGTAAACTCAACAAAAAATTTGTTGTCTTTGGTAAGTTTAGAAATGCTGAGTAGATTTTTGGTTATGTTTGGAATATGGAATTTGTTTTAATGCAAGAGGTGTGAGTATATTGCCTAGGAAATGTATGTAAGATGAGCCAATGTTAGCAATAGGAAGAGAATTACCATTACCAATAGTGAGTTAATCCTTTCCACCATACTCTGAACTTATTGACAAATTATTGAGGTCTGTTGTGACATGATTTGTAACCCCACTGTCTATAAACCATTAACTGCTTCAGATGAGGGATATCCATGCTAATTTTGAGCCAAATAGGATTGAGGATAGTTTTGTGCATTATTCTGTGTCTGTTGAGTGAATGCGTTCTGTCTCCATGGTTGGGTAGTGTTGCCTTGCCATGAGACATCAAACTTTTTGTGACATTTCAGTGCTTTATGGCTAGGTTTGTGGTAAAGTTGACAAAAGATTTTATTTTCATTCCGTTTGCCTCCTCGCCGACGATTTCCTCTTCCTCTAAATCCACTTCTTCCTCTTTGATTGTTTTGATTGAAAGTTGCAGAGTTTGCAGTGGGTGATGAGATTTCTTCTTGATTAATTGTGTTCAGCTGCTCTATTATTGTTTCACGCATCATAAGAGAGTATTGCACTTCTTGTAGAGTTGAAGTTTTCATAGAGTCTGTAAGATGAACCAGAATAGGATCATATTCATAACCAAGACCATTTAGAGAACTTAATATTAATTCATACTCAGTGATTGCATGTCTTGCTACTTAAAGTGAGTCTCCTATGGTTTGTCTTGCTACTTAAAGTGAGTCTCCTATGGTTTTAACTTTCTGCATATATTTTCATATGGTGTGTGAGCCCTTTTTAATAGTTGAAAGTTGATGCTTTAGTTGAAGAACTCTAACCATTGATATTTGAGCATAAAGATTCTCCAAAATTTGTCAAACTTGATAGGATGAATTGGAGTGATTTACCTGCCCTATTACTTCTTCTCCAATTGTTAAAAATAACCAGCATATAATAGTTGATCTGTTCTTCACCATGGTTTTTATTCTGCATTTTCGATGACCTGATTTGTGTCTAAACTAATGAACTAACGAGGAGGTGTTGTGTTGATGAAGTTTTCAAGCTCAAAGGCTCTTATGGCTGCAAGGATTTGGGCTCTCTAATTTACAAAGTTTTGTCTATCAAGTTTGATAGGTAGATTGAAGTTTAGGGTTTTTGGTAGGGCTGAAAAATCAAGAGAGGATGATGATGTACTGTTTAGGGTGGTGGCTAATAATCTAGAGTTTTCTTCCATTTTTAACGTTGGTCAATGGAAGCTCTAATACCATGTAAGAAGTATATGAGTAGAATTTGTATATAATTTTATTATTTGTTCCGATGCACATTTATATAATTGTTGGTTTAATATTGACCATACACTTGTTAAGGAGTACAGAATAAAATAGAGGTTGAGATTCATTCTATTACAACAAATTTATACATCCAACTAGCACAATTCAGCTAGCATTTGGGTGTTTGTTATGTCCTTGTGCGAAATCTCTATTGTGTCCCTCTTACTTTGTTCTTTGTTTGTTCTTCTTAGTTAACACTCTAAAATGTTTGAATCCATTACATCAACCAAACTCTCTTTGCTCTTTATCACGGAGCGAAGCCCGCGAACTCCTTTGCTTCTCCAAACTTTGGTTCAATTGGTCTCTTACCTGAAATCAATTACTCTTCAGAAATTTCTGATTGAAAATTTTAACATGTAAACTTAATTATCTAATTAAATTAATTATATTTAAGGTTAATTTAAAATTTATTTAATTTATATTTAACCTTATAAAAATAATTTTAAATAAAAGAGTCTTGTACTGTCACGTAGTGCTTTATGACATGAAATTGGGCTTTAATTAAATGCTAGAACCAAACCAATAGATAAAGTAGCCTTCAGGCTTTTTCTGGTAAAACGTAACTTTGGGGTCACTATCGACCAGTAAGGAGTGAACCCCACCACTTTCGCCTAGCCTATCCGGTTCACCTGGCTTCTTCATCAATTATGCGGCGGCTTCCCACCTCCCAACAATTTTTGTCTGTAGATGACATCGTCGTTGCTCTGAGATTAAAGGTATGAACTCAATTGGCGTTAGCAAGTAACAAGAAGATTAGTTGCAAGTGTACGCCTACTCATTATTCACTAAACTGTATACTTGAGTTTTTCAAAAAAAAAAAAGGAGTGCAACAATATCTTCTTCCCAATACCGTTACCCTTGACGACGTGTGTCGCGATCCAAATGCCATGGAACTTCATCTTGTACACGTAACTGAAATTTTAAGGTCACGAGGTTCGATGACTTAGTGCCAACTGGCAAGAACTGTCTTACCTACCTAATTTACTACTATGTTTTGTTTTTATTAATGATCCATTCCGCCTGGTGGAACAATTATGTTTTGTTTTTATTAATGATCCATACCGCCTAGTGGAAACAAAGATCAGGACATTTGCTCTGACCAGAAATAGACGCTTGTGAAGCTGACAAAGTAAAAGAAAATATAGAAGAAGGAAAAAGACATTAGGCAGGATGCGGAAGAAAATGATAACCCCAGAATTTGCAAGCTATGCCAGGCAGGCAAATTGCCAGATAAAAAGATAAGTAACAGGAAGAAGAAAATGCAAGAAGTGTACTTGCAAGTTTCACTAACGTCAACCTAACATAGAAAAAGCCCAAATCGTATAATTCCTTTAGGGGCCTTGCCATTAGTATTTAGTAACATAACGTGGTGGAATCTTCCCACAGGGATGTAATAAATCTTCCATAAACCAATCCATGTTGTCTCTTGCAGTTTGGCCCCACTCCAATGTGCCAGATGCTATGTACAGTATCTGACATTAATCGCAATTTGCGATCTTTTGGCTCTATCTGTATCTTTTTGTGCCTGTTCTCATTCTTCCCACTAATCAATTCCCCTTAACCACCATTCTCTTTCATCATTATTCTTCTTTCGCAAGTCTTCTTCCGATCTCAACCGAACATCAAACTTTGTCTTGAAACCGGAAAAACTTTCACATCCATTCATTACAAATCAGATTACAGATCACAAATATACTAAATCAATGCAAAGAAAGAAAAAACCCAGGTTAAGTACATTAACTCCCAAAGTTTTAACGAGGAAACAAGAAATGAAAACCCCAGGCCCAATTTAGACAGATAACGAGAATACAACCTCCGAAACTAGAGTTAATAAAAACACAATCCTATGTAACTTTTGTCGTTAAAACCTGATCGCATCATCCTCTTCCTCTGCTATTAAAATTCATCTTCTCATAATACCGAATCGAGAGCAGGGACAACGATAGATGAACCTCATCCTTCCCCCACCTCGTCGGCGGCTTGGTGCCAATCATCGGTGGGAACGGAGCCCATGAAGACGTCGCAGAAGAACTCGCCGCCGTGGAGGTATATTGTGGTTTGGACAGAGGCCAAAGGTACTGAGAATGAAGTCTACGAAACCCACCAAGCGCAAGAACCACAGATCTCAGCTGCTGGTTAGCGCATCCAATATTAGCCCAGTGTTTGGTGCAGATGAGCTCCCAAAGTCTCTCATCTTGCGACGTCCGATTCCACTGTTTGCTCACACACGCAGCCCTTCCCAGAGTCCTCGCGTCCACGTGTTTCAACACCTCGAAAAGCAAATTCTCGTCCAAATTCAGAAACCCAGTTCCCGAATCAACCCCAGCTTCGACTTCAACAACCCTTTTCTCTGCTTTATCTTCCTGAACCTTCACTTTCTTCTTCATATCTGCATCTAGAATAACATCCTCGCTCTCCAAAGGGCGTTTCATGGTGAAGTAAGCTAAAGACTAAGAAACAGAGAGAGAAGACAGAGAGATGTAGCGAAGGAAAGACGAAATAAGGAGGCAGGTTGGAGTTAGGGAAGAGGTGGGAGAGGAATGGGACGGGAATTTTGGTGGTTTCGATGAAGACAAAGAGAAATTAATGCTTGCTTTCTTTTTCTATTACTATTTTTATTGAATTTTGGTAAATTTGAAAATGTCTTGTTGGGGTTGCTTTGCCAGGAGTCAAACTTGCCAATTACCCCCTGGCTTTATCGCTTGTTTTTCTGCTGTTCTCTTCTTTCTTCAATTCCCATTCCAAAAGGAACCTTGCGGAACAATACGACAAAGGATAAGAATTATTATATTCCTTTTCTTTCTGTTTCTATTAAATTAACCGTGATTTAGTTTACATATTTGTGATATTTAGTATTGCGTATTCTTCAAATGTATGGTATGGCTTTTCTTACAACTTATTATAGCATTCAAAGCATCTTTATACTATTGCGTTAGTGGAGGGCTCTGTTATTTGTGAATCAATATTTGAGGTAAGGAACAAGGGGATCTCGTTGGTCATTCATGTTTATTCTAAATTCCATATGTTTATGTCAATTTTAACCTTTGTCATCTCAAGTATCACAAATTTACATTGTCAATAGTCTGTATACAAATTGATATCGTTACTGAGATTTTTTAACAATTAAAGCTTAGAAAACAACTTGTACAAAAATAAAATGTATTATTGAACTATCGTACAAGGTAATGTAGTATTTTGCGCTTTTCATGTAAATTTGACAATATGCAAGCTCGACACCTTATGTGTTGTCAAAATTCGATACCAAAATAATAACTAGTTTTAAATTTGTTTTAAAATAATATCTGGTTTTAAATTTGTCTAAGACTTAATTCTAATTTTTATAGTTTTCATAAATTATGAAAATAAAAATAAATAAAAACTGAGACTGAAATAAAAATTAAAAAAGCATTTTTTCCCAAATAGATTTTTAGAGAAAAGACAATAAATGTAATCATTTTTTACAGAAAAGCATGCAATGCATACTTATTATAAAGTTATTGTGGATAAATTTACAGAAGCGACGAAGTCTTGTAGGAGAACAGAAGAGAAGACGCATGCAAAGAGAGAGCTGAGACAAATTTGCATAACATAACAAACGATTACTCCACGAAGTCTCCACTGTAGAAGACAAAATAACATCAAGCGATTGGACCAAGTTCAGTGGTTGAGAAATCATTTTCCCTGTCTTGCTGAAACTTTTGAATTTGTTGTTTTCCGAAGGTTACCAGTGGCAAATTTTCTAAGAATCCATACGGAAAGTGACTCTTTCGGCTTTGCTCTTATCACGTTGTTTTGCTTTGGTCTTTGTTCTGCTCAACCATAAATTTCGTCCATAACACGACGTCCAATTTGACAATCAGCACTTTATATTAGCTGGCAATCAATTATAGCAATTAATTGAAAGCAGAATTAATTGAAAGCGGATTAACATAATCAAATTCATAGATAATATCAGCTATTTATTTAAAAATATTTGATAAAATTATCTATTTAACATTAACTGTTTATATTTAAAAAATTATAAAAAAATATGTATTATATCTTAATATTTCTTTGAATATCCTCATAAAAATTTATTCTTACGATTCAGTTTACTTCAGTTAATCAGCCAAAATCAAATAAATTAAAACATATTTGCCTATGTTTAAAATAGAAATTAATTATCTAAATTAATGCTAGAAACTAAACTGAAAAATTTAGTAGTTAATGAGTATAAACTTATTTTTAATTATATAAAAATGTAATTCCTTAATAAAATCAGTTTTATCTTATAACTAAAGCTAAAAAAATTAATATTTTTATTAAATTTAACATTAAAATATTTATTTAGACAGAATAAATAGTTATAGAAACATTTTTATGTTTAAAAATATTTAAATATAAAATATATTTTAAATTTAATAATTTAATTTTTCTTAATTACAAAATTTAATCTAAGTATTAATAAGTAAAAGGAATGCAACTTGAAACTTTACTACCCTATCCAATTTTTGAACCTAACGTTACAGAAAATTTTGGTTAGAATAACATAATTTGGTAGCAGTTTTCATATTGTACAATACCAAATTCAATGATACTTATTTTATTTAATTAAAAATAGAATAATTTTTAAAAATAATGATACAATATGAAATACAAAATTTTATTAAAGAAAAAATTCTAATTTGGTTTAATTTTTTAATAAATTGGAGAATGTTTTTGACTTCAAACAAATTGAATTCACACTTTATGTTTACATATCTCTATTTCTATCTCTCCCTCTCCCTCTCCCCCTCCACCTCCCCCTCCCTCTCTCCTCTCCTCTTTTGTAATTTATAATAATTTTTAAATATAATCATTTTTTGTCCGTTAATTTTGCAGCTATTGGAGTAAAACACTTTTCATATGAGCGTTTCTAACAATAGTAAATTAAGTACAATTTGTCTACTCAATTAACTGATTACTAAATATAATTATCAGCAATTTGATACAGTAAAATAAACAAATACCTCCCAATTTCTCCAAAAATAACTAATCAACCTTTTACCAATCAAGCCAACAATTAAAGTTGTATAGACCAGCCTAAGCGTTTAAATTTGGCAAACTAGTACTCAATTGGAGGGCGTTGAATAAAGACTAATGAGTAAAGAACAAACTCCCCGTGGATGAAAGGGAAAAAGGAAAGATTCACAAGAAAATGAACACGTGTTTCTTGTCAAAAAAATGTTACATCAAAATTGTACATAAATCTTCCATGCGTATAATTTATCAAATTAAGATATAACATTATATTATTTAAACAAAGAATTTTAGTAAAATTTTATAAATTAATGATTCGAATAGCATTTTTATTTAATTACTTTCAATTTTACATTTGAATTTACAACGAGATCGTTCATTAAAAAAACATTTAGAAGAATTCAATTCAATGCATGTTTTAAAGGATTCATATGGCTTTGCGGTTTGTACTTTAATTAAATGATGAATTGGGCTTCCATAACTTATCGTGTTCAAGCCTAGTTTTAATATCTATTGCAATCATAACTTCATTTGCAATTTGTACATTTGCTCCTTTTTAATATGGACCAACACGACCACCAAAGTCCTTACAAACATTTTGCTAATAGAGCACAGCCGAAAGGCAAAAAGCCGGTCTATTTTAATTGTGACCTTAAAGCAATTTTGTTATGCGGGTGCCGCTATTGTATTTTGCGTAATACCAAATATCAAACGACCTCCTTGAAATTTTTTTTCCCGCCTTCTACTATGTTTGACCCACCTTCCCTCCCACCTGAAGATTTCCCCCCTCTTTCTTCCGAACCTTCCCTCCCCTCTCTTAACCCCTTGTCTGCTATCGTTACTACACGCAAATCATTGAAGCAGGTAGTTGGTGACTCCATCCTAATTACTCTGAGTTATACTCCCCCTAGTGAAGTCGATGGAAAGCTCATCATTTCTCCTGACCTGGCTACTCTTCAAGCAAGCGCAAACTCTTGGAAATCTACCATTGTGGGCTTTTTCCTTGATAAAAGACCACCTTTTCCTCTTCTTCAACGTTGGGCGACTAAATACTGGAAGAATAGGGGACTCTTGGATGTACTACTTTTGGAAGACAATTTAGTCTTATTCTCCTGCTCCTCCACTTCAGCTGCTAACAAGATCCTTGAGGATGGACCCTGGCATTTCGGGAGTTAACCTCTTTTTCTACAACTCTGGCAACCGGGTCTTACGCTGGAAACCATCAAGGTATAGAGTCTACCTATATGGGTCAATTTCCATAATGTCCCACTGGAGTATTGGACTGCACTGGGTCTCAGCCAACTAGCCAGTTTCATTGGTAAACCACTATGTATGGATGAGAATACGGCCAACAAGAAACGAATTGGATATACCCGAATTTGTGTAAGTATTTCCATCTCCAAAGACCTTCCAAATGAAATTCCAATCATGCGACTTGGAGAAGAGAATCATTTATGGGAAGACAGCATAGCTGTCTCTTATCATTAGAGGCCCTCTATCAAGACTTCTACTTCAATCTGGAAACCTAAGGGGAAGATATTTAATACTGGTAGCTACCATGAATTGATGAATCTCGCAGAGAGGCTTCTCCTGGCGAGGTTAGCCAAATGTCTCCTGCTGCTCCCTTAGCTTCAACCTTGAATGCCAATGCTGGTCTAACTACTGCTCAGAAATTCGCTTCTTCTGGGAATTGTCAATCTGAGGATCATGCTCCTACTGTCTTGCCTGCCGTTATACAATTGCCTGCGACTGATATTTCTGAACTGATTCAACAACCTGATCTATCTGGACATCTCGAGGTTGAGGTCGCTCAGACCTCACATGGCACCCCTGAAGATTTATCTGTTATAGTTGACTCCCCTTAAACGAACGTTAATTCTTCAACTGAGCCCTCTCCAGCTAAATTGTTACCGACAGTCAATCATGTTCCCTATTCTCCTTGCACTTCTGCAGCAGAGAACAGTGGGACCTCTCACTCCATCTCCACAAGAAAATCCAAATGGGGCAAGTGCAAAAGCCTCAACACCACCTCTTTTTAATATGTCTATTTTGGCTTGGAATGTCCGAGGTATCAACCTTCCTTCTAAGTTACAAGCTCTAAAAGATTTTCTACTTCGAGAACAACCTATTTTGCTTGGTTTACTTGAAACGAAAGTCAGAATGGTTAATTTGACTAAACTCCATATTTTGGCCCCTCAATGGAGCTGGTTATCTAATCACAATCATCATACCTATGGTCGAATCATTGTATGCTTCAATGCTAATGGAATTAAGGTTGGCATAGTTGAGGCTACAGAACAGGTTATGCACCTTCGTGTACTGCTTTTGCAAGGAAATCTTGACTTCTTTGCTTCCTTTGTGTATGCCAACAATTTTGAGTTTTAGAGAAGGGATTTATGGAATACCATATGCCATGTTAGTAGCACTGTTTCTAAACCTTGGCTCCTATGTGGGGATTTTAACACCACCCTCTATTCTTCGGAGGCTCAAGGCAACATAAGTTTACGTAACTACTACATCGATATGCTGGATTGCGTGGAGCAGGTTGGGTTATCTGATCTCAGTTTTACTGGTCATTTCTTTACCTGGTCTAATAAGCAAAAGGACAGATGGTTTATTAGCAAGAAGCTTGGCAGAGCCCTTGTAAATGGCGTATGGCTTCAGTCTTTCCCTAGTAGCATGGTTTTTTGGATCCTTTATTTTTTGGCCATACTCCCATACGGATTTCTCATTTGTATCCAACTGTGTCTACTCATCATCCTTTTCGCTTCAATAATTACTTAGTTAAGGTTCCTGGTTTTGGGGATGCTTGTTTGAGAGGAGCTATACATGGAT
>JAOSBP010000036.1:68018-86029 GCA_027563825.1 Erythroxylum mucronatum
CCTGGGATTCCATCCCTGTGAAGAGTTCAAAGGAAGCACAGGCAAGTCCTATCTATTCATTTATCATGTGGATCCAAATCTCTACACCATCCTCGCCTGCTTTATGATGAGCTGATGACCTAATTTACAATTTTTTGGGACTCTGTTGCAGCATCAAGCTACAGAGAAAGAACTAACTGCTTTAAGAGCTATACTGGAATGCATAATTGATTACGAGCTTCAAACAAGATTTGTAACAGACAACATTTTAAGTCGCATTGCTAAATTGGAAAAGCTGAAGATGGGCAGGATACAGTCCATTCCATACCCTGACCCCATTATCCGATCACAGGTACAAGGTGAAAAGTACTGTGCTGCTGGTAGTTCTGCCCCCGAGCATCAGAATATTCCTGGAAATATTATGGGTCTAGAAAGCTACGTCGGAAACCTCAGAGCAATGCAGGATAAAAGCAAACGTCCTAGGATAGACATGTCTAGTGTTGCGACCTTTCCACTGCAATTCATGTATCCTCCCAATCTTTCTGTTCCTCCGTTTCCGTTTGTCAACGGGGTGTTGCAGCTCGATGGAGGCACAACTCTTAGGTAGAACACCAAAATTTGGTGCCTCAGAATAACTGCACGCCAGACCCATTGTGCTGAAAGTTGATGCATGTTCTTCCCTGGAGCACTGCCTACCTTTTGTATTGTAACCTGTTCGTAGTAAACCAGCTTTTGCTTCTGACTCCAGGTTCTGCTGACCTTTATCGTAAGTGTTCTCTTGGATGACCAACTTCATAGTGCAAGAAGCAGAACTAGCAGTTATAACACAGTAAGGAATCCATACTAATGCTTTAGCAAAAAAATCTTGCATGTATTGCACATAATAGATATGTCAAATATTGCAAGTGCAATGTCAAATTCTACTCTGATGCCAGTTACGTAATCCATGAATGAAACAGTAGCTTTTCCATGCTAGATGGAGTTGGTAAAGCTTGGATGTATTTCCAAAGGCCCGATTCAGTATGTTACAAGAGAGAGATCGAAACAGATTGAAGAAAAGATGGGTTGAGCTTAATCATTATCTTAGTCCTAGTATATATACATGTATCACCAAGGATTATAATAATAATATTCGTAATATCACTCTCTTTCAAGTTGGCTTCAGAGATTCTACGTACCAAATTTTGTTACAAATATGTTTCACTCAAGCGCCCATTAAAGATTTGGTGTATATGTCAACTAATTGATCATCCGAACTAATAATATATAGATGTGACAATTTCCTTTTTCAAAAGTCAGTTAATCTTGAATATCAGAGTATGATGAGGTGTAGCCACTTGACCCTCCTACGAGGTTTCCTCAAATCCAAAAAAAAAAGTCACCCATATGATAAAAGTTGTCATATCGAAGACATACATTTTTTAATTAATAAAATTAATTAATTAATTCAATATAATTAATTACAATATACTTAATTAATTCAATATGATTAATTAAAATATACTTAATCACAATATAATTAATTAAAATATAATTAATTACAATATAGTTAATTAATTATATTATTCTCTTTTTAGCAATTAAATATAATTAATTAAATATATTAAAATTTGATATAAAATAAAATTTTAACACATGTTTATTTCTCAAAACTTTTTAAAAAATTATTTCTCAATATTTTTAACAAACTAACCATTATCAATAGTAATATTAATCATTCCTTCATTTTAACCAACCATCATAATTATAATGATTATATCTATTCACATGCTTCACTAAATTCATTCTCATTCATATTCTCATTTCCCGTAAGAACTAACCGCCTCATGAGTTTGCTCTTGACAAACAAAGTTGGATGTTATGTGTAACATTTCCTAATTATCATACAATAATTTTATAGGCATCAATTAGATTTCTATAATTTTTTTAAGAAAATATTTCACTAATATTAATCCTCTAAACTAAGTTACTTTTTTTTTCTTAGAAGTATACAATATCTTGATGTGGAACACCTATCTTTAGGCAATCCAACTCAATCAACACCACAGAATACCTTAAAACCTCATAATGTCCATGATTATTTGTATAAGGACTACCTTAATGTAGTAAAGCGTACGCATGATTGCATCCCAGTGACAAACTCGAAGAGAATCCACTCACAACACTAATTGCAAAGGAGATACAGAAACGAGTCATAATTAGATAGCTGAGTTTTCCAACTAATCGTCTATACGTACTAGGATCAAACTATAAATCACTTTCATATAGAAATAATATAGAAGAAGTAAGTCTATAGCTAAAAATGGACTGAGGATTGAGAATTTCTGGAGTAACATTTATGTCTTATTATTCTTTTTTAACTATTTTCTTTTTCTCATAGAAGTGAAGCACTACATTTGACACTTCTTTTTTAATAGGAGGCCAAGACCTTAGGAAGAAATGAGCCAGAGCTTTACCTATCAAAGATTGTCTTCTTTACATCTTTTATGAAAAGTTTGCATATGATCATAGCTTCCTTGAAAAGTGGTTTGAATTAAAGGATTTGAAGATATGCATGTAAGAGGAACAATTTGATTAAGAGTCAAGGGTATTTTGAAAATATTCAAAAACTTTTTGTTTGATCTCATCTTAAGAGATTGGAGATAGTCCACTCAATTTAGAAGGAAAGATTATGCTTAAGATTTCTTAGCATTGATAGGTTTATGAAAAAAATTGTTTTTTTTATCACCCTTTTTGAGCCATTGAATTCTAGACCTTTATCTTACCAGAAGATTGTGTAATTCATCAACTTTGGAATAAGGATTTAAAGCTACTTTTTCTTCCATTTTCAAGGAGAGATCACCTGGGTGAGAACAGAGTTCCTCGTGAATCAGGAAAAGCTCATTCCTAGCTTTTGAGATAACTTCTTAAGTGTTGATGAAATGATTTTTGTTTAAAACTTTAAGCTTATTTTTAACCACGCTAAGTTGTCTAAAAAAACTGTAAGTTTCACCCTTATAAATAAGAGGATAGTCCTTTTATCATAGCTTGTTCAAATCTCTAAACCTCTATTAAGAAGTTGTTGAAACAAAAAAAGGATCTTCCAATGTTAATTAGAGGTCAAGTTTTGAAGGTTTAAAGGACTATGGTCAAAGAACAAAGGGTTCCCAGAGGACGCTTTACTTTCAGAGAGCTTTAATATTCATTCTTCATTCACCAATGCTATAATTAGTTTCTTCTTATAAGTCAATTTTCATTCTGCTAGTTGATCCAAATGTAGTAGTTTCCCTCAAACTTTAGGTCAGTGACCTCAATTTCACTTATATGCTCTTTGAATTCTCCGTTGAAGTTCCTTAAACAAGGATTTCCCTCAGCTTCAGACATATGTAGATTGCTATTAAAATCACCAAGAATGATCTATGAAGAGTTAATAGAAGGAAGACTATCTTTCACCCTATTCCTTAAATAACTCCTTCAGAAAGCAAAGTTAGAACCATATATAAAAGAGGTACAAAAGTCTGTATGGTCATGAGTTAAAATCAAAGCAAGGCGCATAATTTGAACTGAGGCAAATATTAGTGAAACATCAATCTTGTAGGGATCATAGGTAATAATTAATCGCCTATTATGATGAAACTGATGATTGGTGAGAGATAACCAATGCTTCTCCAAAAATTTCGGCTTGCTACACTTATTTATCTTAAGTTCAGATTCCAAAACACCTACCAATATAGGTTTCATTTCTAAAAGAAAGTCTGAGTATTTATTACTTTTTGGGATAGTTGATACCTTTTACATTTTAAGACAAAATAGACATTACGAAGACACTTGGCCCCTTAAGCACTTAGTGCAATGCTTTCTACCAAATTTCCTTATAAATCTTGATTTCCTCCACAATTGAGGTATGATTCTTTTGAAAAAAAATATAGGGATCACTATGAAAGATCTTTTATAGATCAGGTGATGCTACCAAATTTAAATAAGTCAAGTCATTATTGATGATTAAATCATGAGGAATAACTATAGTATCTTGTTATGGAGATTTAACTCTTGAGAATGCAACATCCCACTCTCATAGGACACATACCCGACATTCTGGAGAATATCTAAGTATGTACCCCACAAGGCTGGCATGTTAGAGTAGTCACGTCACTTCTCATGGCATCATCATTAAAACATGAATATCATACTATTTGAAAACCCAATTCTTTATTTTCGTTTCATAAAACTGAATACACATTGTAGCATTACATACTTCGTCCTTATATACAATATCAAGAATTATCAAAGCCTATAGCTCTACTATAAAATATGCTACATGCTACATGAATGAGGAACTATACAAAATTCTATCTAAATACTTCAGTCTCAGCTGACTGACCTTTGAGTCATTTCTTCGATCCAAAAGTAGGACTAGGTCTCTTCTAAGTTGTCTTCGAAGCTAAGTCAATTCTCTCGCACCTGTAAAGTCAACGTTGCAATTTTGATGAGTTTTGCGAACTCAATAAGCTACCCATCATCGATGACTCACTCATAACACATAACACATACAATTCATATTTCAAGTTCACAAATAATTTATGTCATCATATAATGCACATCTTTCACCAATTATCAAAAAGCACTATATATTTCGTCTTAGATGAACAGTAACTTCGTCTTACTTTTGCACTCTCCAGAGTATCTCCACTTATAAAGATCATAACTTTGAACTCCAATGTCTAAAATTTTCATACTATATACCGTTGGAAAGATAAAAGAAAGATCTACAATATTTCAGAAGGCAAATTTGCTAAAATTTATTTATATTAATCCCAAAATTTCCCCTAAAGTATAAAGACAAATTTTCTATTCATATACCAACATACTGCACCCAATTCTTAACTTCATGAAATTTTGAGACTCTTAGAGACAGAATTGAAATTCGATGTCTTCATAAGAAATGTAGCCATATGTGTATAGTTTAATCCAAATTAAGAATCACCTTGTTTGGATAACTAGAGAAGATGTTATAGCTAACAGACCGAAGCACACTCAGGGAACATTTTCCAGATCACTACCAATTTGGTTTCTAACTCTTTCCTTCTCACAACTCATACTAAGATCACTCTTTCCACTCCCTCTACTTCTCATTTTCAATACGTTCACATTTAACATCAATTATACCCGAAAGTTGTCAATGAATGCATGTACCACTTTTTTTAATGCATAAATATTCAATATTTATGTGCATATATGCTAATATGATGCATGAGCAAGAAAATGCATTGTCTTAATTTCTCTTTGAGCTCATATGTACTAAAATTTCGGGCCCTAACCCTTGATAGGGGGACGAGATGTTATAGGTAAGGGCTTAAGCATAGGTATGTTTAAGATTGTGGATCTTACTACAAGTCTTTGTAATTACACACGAGTCAAGACACACCTGTCACAGGATGATACATGCTTATATTTCAAACCATATCTCTTCTTAGATCTTTGCTCTACCATATTGCCTCTTATAAGCCTATGTGGTAGGTTGTCTCTTAATCTTTAACTTGTGTCTCATATATACTTATCCCTTCAAGCTTGATTTTGACCTTGATATAGCTAATATCTCTCAAAACTCAAAGCATAATGTTTTGGAATTCTTTTTAAGAAGTTCAAAACATCTAAAATCATCTCAATTGGAATTTATTTGGGAGATTTATGCCCACTTTATATTGAAGTGCTAAAAGTGTCCTAAATTATCTAAATAACTTCATTTTGCACTTAACACCCCTAATTGTATTCTAAATCAAATTATAAGCATAATGAGTACATTTAAGCATAAAATAAGAAAAAAATACTAAATATAAGGAGAAAAGATACGTTAGTTTTCATTCTTATACAATCCACCTCACTTAGATTTTTCTCGTCCTCAAGCAAACATACTCACTAAGTTAAAAAAAACAAACCCCCATAAGTATCATCAGATTCATTCCTTATGATATAAAAAAACGTATACACTTACAAATATATATCCAATGAAGATTCAAGTAAATACAATATCTCATAATTGATGTTCACAAGGAAATACGTAGAAAAATTAACACAACATCTTCATTCAAAAGTGAGTGTAGAAATTTGGTGAAATTCTCTCATAAATTTCACTTAACTATTTTACAAGACAAGTGTTTTTTTTTTCACATTATGCAAATGAACTACTGTAGGTTTACTAATACCCTAAATGTCTAATACTTGGATATATGCACATATGAATCAAAAGGACTATTTCTCATCTTATCACTATCCTCTTTCTAGAAGGTTTTTCTCTACCATCTTGCTAAATCATCCATATATCTTGTTTCCTTTTTAAATAACTCTTTCCTTTCTTATGACCTCTTTTAAATTTTTGTTACTATTACTAGTAAACATTAGGCGGTATTACTCCTGTCTAGGCACCTCCACTCCTCCCTGCTATAGCTACAGGCCCTATCTCCACCATTTCTTTAATTGGATTAGGCCCTCCCTAGGTTTACCCTAATTCTCTTGCCAAAGCCTACCTTAGATATGCACCTTAGCTCCCTCCTTATGTTATTAGTACTATAGCTTCATCCTCTAGCTCTAGCTTACCTCCTCCCTTTTGTCACAAGTTCACGAACATTCCTCAATGCCTCTTCCGGCTCCTTCCTCTAATTTAGACCTTCCAATATTATGAAAAATTACTTAGTCTCAAGTTGTTGGAGACTCCTCCTCTTAGAGACTTCCTTGACCAGGTTGGTGGTAATAATATAGCGGCTCCACCTATAGAAATTTTAAAAATTGGTGGAACTAGATTGGAAAAATTTTTGGTAGGGTACTTGACCATATGATGAAATCTTATATAGATCAAAAATAAAGCTCTTTGGGTATGGGAAAATGACTATTGAGTGTGAGGAAGATTTCTTCCTCTTCAAGTTTACCAATGAATCTAATGCACTTAAAACCTTGGAACAAGGTCATAGGCATGTGTTTAGTAAACTAATGTTTCTTTAACAATGAAAACTTGTGATGTCACTTGATAGATCTAAGCTAAAGGTAATCCCATTTTGGCCCATTTTTCAAAACATGCCTTTGGAATATTAGAACACTTTAGGTCTAAGATATTTGTGAGTTCATTGGGGGAGATGTATCTACATGGAACGCAATACTGCCACCTTGAGTAGAATTGGTTATGCAAGGGTGTGTTTTAAGGTGAAAATTTCAAAGGAAATTCTAGAGACTACCAATGTGAAGAGGCTAAAGGAGTTTTACCCCCTAGAGAACTAGAGGAGGATGAAGTTCTTTTTACATATCACAGAAGCCTCCAAATCTAAAAGAGAAAACAACATAGAAGCTAAAAGGGAAAAAGTTTGTAAGGGGTGATTAAGTAGAATTAGTGGGAAACAATAACAAGGGTGATAACTTGGTAGCATCCCAAACTATCTTTGAATATGATAAACGAAAGAAGGCTGCTCCTTAGACTCATAAGGTGATAGTGGAAAAATAAATTGAATTTGGTAAAGAAACTCTTTATATATCCCAATTTTTGATTTGGAAGTCAGTACTAGAAGGACCAATGAAGACAAAATTATAAGCAAACAAGAAGATATACCTCAAAAAAGCAAATGCAATTAATAGGAAATGCAAGTAAATCTAAATTGCTCATCTGAAGGAATTCTATAGATCACAAAGGAGAGCTTAAAGGATAATTTGAAAGAAGAAAGAGCTTAGGGGATTGAGACAGAAAACTTTGCATCAACCTTGAGAATATCAGATACGAAAACAAAAAGAAAGAAAGCCAGGTACTCCTCAGTCCCTTTTAAATATCAACAGTAGCTTAGAATGCAAAGGGCCTTAACAACCCCAACAAAAAATAGGTACTTTATGACTATCTACAAATAATGAAGCCTATTGTTGTTGGCCTTTTGGAAACTGAATTAAAAGATGATAGGTCTAAGATTCTTTGTTTCTTTCAAATCAACTGGAAAATCGTCACTAATCACAGAGCCCACTATAGTGGTAGAATTATTGTGGTTTATAATCTTGAAAAGATTGAGGTAATTAGCTCCCTCATATGATTAGGCAATTTATCTATATGCAGAACTAATCCAAAGTAGGAAGAAACTATGCATCACCTTTATCTATGTTGTAAATCTTGCATTTCAAAGAACATCCCTTTGAAGACATTGAGAACTTAAAAACACAAATTTGAGCAGCCATTGGATCTTGCTTGGTGATTTTGATTGTATCCTATATGCTTTAAAAGACACAAGGAGGCATGAGCATAAGGTAGCCATGCAATGACTTCAAAACTTGCTTAAGCAACATCAAAATTACTAACGTTAGTTATGAATATAATCAATTTACTTGGAATAAACAGGGAAAGTAGTTTTTAAGAAGAAAACTTGACAAGGCCTTAATGAATCCAATATGATTTCAAGAGTTTCAGAAAAATAAGGCTATCTTCAATAATCTGCTAACTTCGGATCATTTTATCATTGAAGTTCATAACTTAACAGAGGCTTTAAAAGGAATCACCCTTTTAATATTCTTCAACTATATCACCAAACTAGGGTTTCCAAGATATTGTAGTATGGCTTTACAAGTTACAGGATATGACAAATACCAATGTGTCAGGAAATTCAGCTTCTCATTCAGGCTTAGGATGACCTTTCCAATGATCCGTTAAACAACCAGAGGATGTTCAATTACAGCCCCGTGATGAGTTCTTCTTCCAGAACGTGCAACAAATCCATATGTTTCAGTATCCAGAGCCTGAATCTTTCTGGCCCAACTATTGTGTTCGTGCCATACCTTAGGATCTCTGTGCATTGTCCAAACATTGGCAATGTTGTGCCTTGTGGTATGTCATCCATCCTCCAGATACAAATGATCATCGGAAGATATAAGCGATATTAGTAATCGTGCTGGTGGGAGCACACGTTGATGCTATAACTTGGAAAGACTCGATTCATCCACCAGTAGATCCACCACGTTTTGTCCAGCTTAGTCTGGCCGTCTTTAGCATATGAGGATTATTGGGCATGCACGACCTTCCCACTCCATGGACACAGCTGTTGTATCTGTACCTTCAGTTTGCGTTAGCTGTGTTAGAGAAAAAGGCCCTATCGGTTCAAGGCAGGGTATGACTAACAGAACTAACAATGCAAACTCCTAAAGTCATAAGATTTCACTTTATTCATAATTAGCAACATGACTAAAGTTCACAGGAAATTAATTTGGCGGAAACTCTGGTGTAGAATATTGCATAGATGTGCCAATATTAGGCCCCGAATCATTTTATTTGCTCGAGGACTATCAGCGGGATAAAGATGATAAGTTGGCAATCAAGTTTCGTCTACTGTTTGAGTAGCCAAAGCCTGACAGGGATTTCTGATACAGTCATCTGTAATCGAACGCAACATCCAATGTCATTGTTGCATTGTCTGGCCGAATGATATGCTTGTCTTCTCGTGATGCACTGACGTTGCTTGACTGTTTTTTCTGCGACATACATTTACAAACCAGAAACTCTCCACACTAAACAGAGCTCTAAGCCCTCTACCAGATTTTCAGTTGCGTAATCTCCTGAGCCTGCCAGCTACACCAAAGAAACTCTCCACACTCCTCACAAAGTAGAAAGAATCTTGATCATGTCATTGCGAAGTCTGCATACAGCCTCCAATCGTCGAGCCCTAGGCATTGTGAGCCCAGGTCCCTCTGTCATGTCAATCTTCACTTTGCTTACCCTTTCCCACTCGAAACACTGAATCAATAAGCCTAGTGTGAGGCCTATCACTCGCTTGGCTAGACCAGCCCCAGGACAAGCTCTTCTTCCAGCACCAAATGGCAGTAATTTGTGCCCTGTACCTTCTCCACCTTCAAATCTTTCTGGAAAAAAATTTTCTGGTGCCTCCCATCGCTTGGGATCTCTGTTCATGCTCCAAGTATTGACCAACAACATTGTGCCTTTGGGCACAAAAAACCCACTAACTGTACTATCTTCAGAGGATTCATGCGGCAGCAGAAGTGGCGCAGGTGGGAAGAGCCGAAATGTTTCATTAATTATGTTCTGCAGGAAATTTAGCTTTGGCAAATCTGTTTCATCCAACAACCGGTTCTGTCCAATAACAACCTTGATCTCATCAAAGGCCTTTTGTAAAGCCTCTGGATTGTTGAGAAGTAGTGACATTGCCCACTCCATTGTAGCTACCGAAGTTTGAGTACCAGCAGTCAACGTCGTCTGTATAACACCTTTTATGGTTTGATCGGTGTAGAATCCCGGTTCTGTCTCTTTCAACGACAACATAACATCAATCAAAGTTAAACATTTGTCTTGCATGGTGGAAGGTGAAACACTCTTCTTTCTCCTATGCTCTTCAACGAGGTCCTGTAAGAACCTATCCATCTTCTTCATCAGTGCTTTCATTCTCTCCTCAACTCCTCCATAATCCACCCATCGAAGTACTGCAAAATAATCGCTAAGATTAGAGCTTCCACGAAGCGACTCCATATCTCTTATAATATCCTGAAACTCTCTTGCCTCTTCATTATTTGCTTCCATTCCATAGTACCTCTTCCCAGCAATTGTCCTCATCACAATATTGAATACAAGCTCCGTCAACTGCGATGTCATATCTACCCTAGTCGTCCCGTTTATCAAGCAGTCCCCAAATAATTGCTTCAGCAACAACCACACCTCCTCTGTTCTGATTCCTGAGAGCATTCCCAGACGACTTGTAGAGAAAAGCTCTACGGTTGTGAGGCGCCTGAGTTTACGCCAATAGTCACCGTAGGAGGAGAACCCCATAGTTGTAGAGTTGTAATTGAGATGTCTTCCAGCGAGTGTTTGAGGGCGGTTCGCAAAAACCAAGTCATGTTTAGTAAAGCACTCTTCAGCCGCGGATATTGAGGAGACCAAGAGTACCTTGCGACTTCCGTATCTAAGGAATAATATCTCACCGTACTTCATAGAAAGTTCATGCAAAGATCGATGAACCGGTTGTCTTAACAGGTGGAGATGACCTATAATGGGTAGAGCGGGTGGACTTGGTGGCAGTTTTCGGGGGCTTGAAAGTTTATTGATGGTGAATTTCAGGGCAAGCAAAATGAAGAATGATAGTAGTGACAAGTTGAAGAAATGGGCTATCTCCATCTCTGTTATCTTGCTTCTTCAGAAGGCTAATCTATATAAACCAATGGAAATACAGAAAATTTGCTCTCTTTTCACGGATGAAAACACGAAGGAAATGTTTGTTATGCTGAAAATGACTGTTCAACTGGAAACTTTGCGCTGATCATTCTCTTAGGATGAAAATGACTGTTCAACTTGTAAAGATGGAAACTTTGCGCTGATCTCTCTCTCTTGGCCTCGACAAAATGCGTAGGAAACTGGACAAACTGAGGCCGTACTGTTGAGTGTTGACAAAGTGGCTGAGCTGGATCCATGTGCGATAAGAATATAGTAATAGGAAGCACCACACAATGTTTTGGAAGAGAACCGTTTCGATTATTGTAATTAATTGAATATAAATATATTGATATGAGAATCAATATTTCTTTTCAATATATATTGTAAAAATTATATATAAAAAGTAAATGAAATTTTAATAGGATGTAGTTTTGTAAAAATTCTGCTTCAGTTGTAGTTGTTTTTAGCACAAACGAAAACAGAAAAACTAAGCGTAAAATAAACAAATCAACACTCGAGGTTTGATAATGCAGTTTGATACACCTTGCCTACATCTGCGAGATTCTTACCTAGCTTAATTATTTTCATTTGTAATATAACAATAGTTTTACTCAAGACATTATAGAACTGACTTACCCAACCCATGATACTATCTCTTGTCCTTACTACCCATGAAAGTAAATCACACCCAATAGTACGACGGCCTCGTAATAACCTCAATAGAAAATTTTCTTAACAGTATTTAATAATAAATTATGAAAATAAAATAACTTAAGTGATGGAAATAACAACGAACATAAACAAAGACACTTAAGAAAGAAAAACAACTTCTTTAACAATGTAGCTTTGTCAACGAAAGAATAAGAAGTTGTCCATCAAAAGAATCAGTTGTGAAGCTTCAATATTGTCACTGGAACGTCCTACGCACAACTGCTGAAAAGTCACCAACGAAATAAGCGTCTTTCCTCCAAAAACATTACAAACTATGAAGCTGCAAAAACACCAAAACTGCTGGAAGTTTTTCACACAAAAACTGTTAAGATATATGGTGTATATTGTTAAGTCAAAATGACTTTACGATTAATAATTTTGATGAAGACCAAATAATAATGAAAGAAGAAAGTAAGACGAAGATGGAAGCAAAATGAGACAGAGAATCTAAGACGAAGACTCGATACCACATCGGATGATGAATCAGTTTGAGTTAGTTATAGAACTCAACTGAATAACTGTTTCTTAAAAGATCAAGAAACAAGAAGAAAGAAGCAGTTATTAAGAAGCGGTTAAAGAGGAAGGCTATAAATACGAGTCGGAGTCAAAGACTGCAGAAGTTAGTGAATTTTACAAGAGCTAGAGATTCAAAAGCTAGAAATATTATTCTTTGTGCTAAATGCTAGAGCTACTATTGTCTGTAACAAAGCTCGAAATATCTTTCAGTAGAAAGAAGAAAAGCAGATAGCCTGAAGAGGCTAAGTGTGAAAAGAATACTTGCTGTAAGAGACCTTAAGAGGCTCGGCGAAAAGAATACTTGTATTTTTTAGAAGTTTAGTAAAATCTCATAAAGAATTCTGAGGACTGGACGTAGTCCACGGTTTTGGGTGAACTAGTATAGATCTGTTGTGTCGATTCTTACTCTCAACTCTAAACTTTTACTTTTATTGTTTTATACAAGTACTTAGAAGCGAATTGCAATACTTCGTGAAACGTTTATTCAATCATTCTAAAAGAGCAAGTTTTCAAAAGAAGTTTTTTTAAAAAAAGGGGATTGTTTTCAAAGAAAAAGGATACACAATTCAACCCCCCCTTCTTGTGCATTTTGTATATCGAATATTAATTCTATACTAACGTGTGATTTACTTCATATATCTTATTATTAAATTTTGGCATTTTTGGATAATTGGACCTAGCAAATAATTCATTTTCACATCCAACTTGATTGAATTTAAATTGGGTACGACTAGCTTGTTGGATTTTTGGATAATGGTTCAGTTGTGATAAAATTCTATTTTAAGTGGGACTCTTGGTTGAAGTGAGACTCTCAATGCTTGAAGGATTGTGCACATCTCCGATCTACTATTGATGTCTATCTCTAACGTGAGTGTGTGAGAGAAGTTAATTGTTCATTGAACAAATATTGCAGGTATCTATTCCTAATGTGAGTGTGCAGTAAGGGGATTTTGATGTGCGTATGCGGCATACAATTGATGGCGTTAGTTGTCTAATAAATATGCTGTAATGGGTGTTAAAGTGAAAAAGAGGTGTGTGCGTTGTTTTCTTTGGCTATGGAAATTATATATATATGTTGATCATGCCAACCTGAGATGCTTAATGTGAATGCCGCGTTTTTCTCTTATGTCAAGGTGGGATAATAAATGTTAGTGGGCGGTAGCAGAGTTGATGGGTGTGTGTGGATTAGAGTTAGTTGTTTTATTAACTGAGTGTCTCTGTGTGGTTCTTTTTGGCATATTGGAAAACAACGTATGTGAGGTGGTGAGAGCTACGGTGTAGTGCGTTGGTTAGCATGTATTGATGTCATAGACATTGTTTTCTTATTGAGTGAATTGAAGTGAATCTCTGCTATTGTTGACGTGGTTGTGGGTGTGATTTCATGGCATAGTGAATGTTATGCTACGGTGAAAAAAGTATTAGTGCAATGGGTCAGTGTTAGCTACGCTGTGGCTTCATGTTGGTGTTTATGTGAATCAGCCCATTGTTGTTGCGACGACTTTCAAATCTATTTCAGTGGAGCGGAACTCATCGGGAAGTTGTTCTTTTCTATCTCAAGTGTATTTAGTTTTCATTCTCTATTTTTTTAATCACTTATGTTATTTGTTTATTGTTCTTTTGTTAAAAGATTGATTCAGAAAATCCTCTGTTGAGGTTAGTACGAGGTGGTCGTACTATTGGGTGTGAAATTCTTTCACGGGAAGTGAGGTTGAGAGATAGTGTTAAAGGTTGAGTGGTGTCGGATCAGTAAAGCCTTAGGTAAATCTATTGTACTTCGGTAAAAGTTATTAAGCTAGGTGAGGGCCCCCAGACGTAGGCAAGGTGTGCCGAACTGCGTTACCAAATTTTCGGTGTTGATTTATTTTTGGTGCTCTTAATTTTCTGATTTTTTTGTTTGTTAGAAATAAATCGGAATGTTTGTGAAACTCCCCCTACAGTTTTTCAAAAATCAATATCATTGACAGCCCAAAAATTATGTCACAATAGACAAAAAACACAGCTCCCCAATCTGGAAAAATCACCATCAAAATAAACGTTTCTTCCGCGAAACATTGTAAACAACGGAGGTGTAAAATCCATGACGCCCGCTGGAATTTTACGCACACCACCACCACCACTATCAATAGCTACCAGAGACACACACGATCAACCCCCGATCAACCCAACAAAAATCACCCAAATGATCAAGAATAGTAGCTACTAAAATCATGAAAACGTCTGGAGTTTTCATACACCACAAATCACAAAAGACAAGTACACAATGAACACTCCATCGACAGCCAATAGCCACCAAAGATTCACGTAAAACCTAGAAAAACTAGCTGCCCAATTGCTCTCAATGGACGTTCAAAAACAAAAGAAAACGCAACTGCCAAAATCACATAAAATCAACAATCACACATCCCTCTGTCGTCGTGCAAAGATGGAGAATACTCAGCTACCAAAATCAACATTATTAACAACATATTATAGCCCTCAATGATTATTCAAAAATAGAAGAATGTATAGCTGTAAAAAAAGAAATATATTCTGCAATGAAAACCAGTAATAAGGTTATGAGACCTTGATAGAAAGTTGCAGCACCTAATCAAAATCATATCTCACAAAAGTCAACCACAAATATTATGCAAGATCACCCTCAATTTTCGTTCAAGTATGAAAGAAATGCGCAGCTGCAGAAAAAAAAAACACACACACACACACAAAACCAAAAACTCAACCCCAAAATCATATGATCCCATCATTCGAAAATTCAGCAACACACAAGATAATATCCACTCCAAATTTGCTGTCGAAAATCATCAAAATAGCCCCTACATCACAACTGTCAAAAGTCATACGAAAATTAACACTTCAACTGATATCTCACCCAAATTTTAGCCAAAATTCAGCTGCCATAATTAGGTCAATTTTCCAAAAGTTTGCTTCCTTAGATAGTTATTATCCTAAAATAGACTATCCATTTAAATCTCATCTTAATTAAGATTTTAAACCTTATCAAACTTATCTAGGAAAAGTCCTACATAAACACAATTAGGTTCAATTATCAAATAATGTCCAAAATTAAATATAAGATGTCATCACCTATACCTTAACAATCTCCCCCTTTTTAGCATTATTTGTTACATATTTGAAACTCCCCCTAAAGAAGATAATTGAAAGCATAGTATCAAGTTAACAAAACACATGGAAACTCCCCCTTAATCAAACATCAAGTTCTAAAGAACATCCATCAAGTTCTTCAAGTTCAAGAAACATCCAAAGAAACAATAATCCCACAATTATCCAATCATCTAAAATTTTCTCCCTTGGGACAAAAAGATGTCAAAAAGCAAAACTAAAAGTTAAAGAGATGCCTTAAAATCTCCCCCTGAATTGAACAGTCATATAAGATGAAACAGTCCTATATCTCCCCCTTGGAACAAAACAATGCCAACACGAAGAATGTCTTTAATGCAATCAATCTCAGCAAATAAAGAAGTATCAAAATTTGCAGTAGGTGCAGCAGAAGAATCAAGCATCTAGTGCAACAGCAAAACGTCAAGATGACAATTTACCACTAGTTAATACATATGTCAACATATCATTTCTCACTTTAATTTCATCTTCATAAGACTGATCAAGTTCATAAACTCCAAAAATGAATTCAAAAAATCATAATAAAATTTAATCAATCTCCCCCCTCACATAAACCTTGTGAAAGCATATTGCCAAAACACATACAGCCCACGATATAAAGAGAAACTAAGATAAGACTTGATAAACCCAAATCATAGAAAACTTGTATCTTTTTATAGGTCTTTAACCAATCATCAACATTTTCTCGACATAGCTCTGTAAATCAAAATCCAAAAGCAGAAGTCTCAAATCATCAAGCAGAGCCTCATTCTCACGTACTATTCAATAACTAAGTAAAAGCCAGATACACAAAAATCAATTGAACCTTAGAAAACCAATAAATAAAAACTTAAAAAATTTAGATGTTAACTCTTCAAACCTCCCTTTTTTAAGAAACAACATCAAACTATACTTAAAAATGTAAAGCGCACAATCCATGTGCTCTTCGAAGAAATTCAAACCTAGCCTTATTCCTTATCACATCATATCTATCGTAAGATGTCTGGTTGATTTCTTTTCCAGTAACATCTAACTATGGTTCTGGACAGTTTCTGATATTAACTGCGTGTCTGTTCTGATGTGTGAGGCTTATTTTTTCTAACCCAAGTTTGCTTTGGTAATATGGGCTGCTGCTAGAAATTTAATAGAGAATGTCTAAATTTTCAGTTTTGATCCATTTGAAATATCATTTGTAGCAGCTTGTAACAATTCGGCCTTATGTGCCTGATTACCCCACAAAAGTGACATATAGGTGTGAACTTTCTATTCTTCCATAAGATTTCTCCTTGGACAGATCTAGTCGCACCATTTTTCTCATCATTTGGCATAGAACATTCACCTTTATAGCCAATTCCTTGAAGGTCTATTTAATCTTACTAATTTCTAGCAACTTTTCTAGCTTTTCGATACCTCCATTTAACATTCTTATTCCCTTTTCTATTCTGACCAACTTCAACTTTGTTTCGTCAAGCTTATTTATTGTAGATAACATTTTCTTCTTTAAATCTTGAATGATGTTCTTTATAGAAGAATTTTCCTTCTTTAGCTTTTCATTCTTCTTATATGTTTGCACCCATTTTGCATACATTAACTCATAGGCTTTGTAAATATCCTCACTTTTGTCCTCTAAATCACTGTCATGATATGAAATTAAAACTTTGGACTAATTCATCTGCATTTTTCCTGAAATTCTGGAGTGATTTATCCATGATTTCATCATCAGTTTCTTCCTTCTTGGTTACTGTTAAGCAAGCAACTGGACTTTTATTATATAAAGCAGCCAATGCAGCATTACTCACAAAATCCTCTCTACTACCATCCTCACTTTTGGATTCATTCTCACTCTAAGTACTAGTATAAGACTTCCCTTTTCTCTTCTTCAAAGTATTAGTACATTCCACTTGCACATGTCTGAAGCCTTGACATTTATGACATTGAATTTTCTTAATTTTTCTTTCACCCTTTTAAGTTTTAGCTTATTGTTTAAAGTTGTTGTTCGATGCACTCCCACTGTTTTGTCTAAACTCGGGTTTATCCTTCTTCACTTTCTTTAACCACTTGCTGAATTTTTTTGTCAATAACCTCATATCCTCATTTTCATTAGATTCATCTTCTAAGTCATTCACGACTTTACCAATCTCGGCTTGCAATGTCAATCCTTTATTCCTCTCCTGTTTGTCCCTTAACAAATTCTGTTGGGTCCGGCCCTTGGGCCGATGGGCTTAGATCCCCAGGTCCGGCGGGCTTAGATCCCCTACCAGACCCCCCAACCTTAATCGGTATTGTCCTCTTTGGCTAAAGGTGAGGCCATGCCTCGAATCCAAGACCTAAAGGTTTTGTTGTTATCTAACAACACGCCTCTCACCATTGAGCCAATAAAATGTTGGACCCCGAACTTTTGGTAAAAATTAAAAATATTATAATGATTTTAAATGAGTGTTTTTTAATACGAAGTGTGCTATACTTGTAATTGTGCCTTAAGAAAAATTAATGAGAAAAGAAGTTATTAGTTTTGATGATTTCAAAAATTGAGTAA